>BPLR01001618.1:0-95039 GCA_021605095.1 Caerostris extrusa
GGAAGTAAAACCTACATTTATTTTTCAAAAAAGAAAAATAAATCAGAATTTACTATCTATATTTTTCATATCTCTTTTAAATATTGCCAATTGAATTATATTTCGGAAAACTAAAGAGAAACTACAGATGCAAAAATTCATTCCTTTTGTAATTTTTCAATTAATAATTTTTGATACTTGGGGAAAAAATAACCCAAGGACATCATTTTCTGACCGTTCTCGATATGCTTTACCAAAACAGGGCGCTTAAGCAGCTTGGATAAGAGAAACATAAACTTGAAGAAAAAAATAAAAGGATGTTATAAGAACACGCTTTAAAACATACACATTTTGATTATTTGCTTTTATTTCCGAAATGGAGCTCGCCCAGAAATGTCTGCTGAAAAAATTGCTTCTTTCCAGGGGGCGAGGAAAATAATGAACTCAGAAATTTACATTGAAGTGAAATAAACAGAAATTTTTAAAACAAATACCAGAGGGTGTTGAACGGAAATTTAATCAGCCTACAAAGCATTGCAGTTAGTTTTTAATGACGTTACTGGCAATTAAGATGAATGGAAATTTTGATCGAAATTTTGTATTGAATATGAGGATTATTTAGTAGCTACATGAGTTTCATCTTGTTTTTGAAATAAAATATCATAAAAACCTGCTCACTGTTGATTAATTAAATGTTTCCTATTTTTTTTTCCAAAATTAGGAAATTATACGAATTGAAAAAAATATAAGTAAGCAAAGGTAAGAAAACAAATTATTTTTTTTGCGTGTATGTTTTTAATTCATATTTAAAGTAAATTTTAATTAATCTATCTGAATAGATACAATTATTACAATAATTTATGAGTATATACAATTACTTGTAGAATATAAAATATTATGAGCACTTACCAAGCGCGTGACGGCCGACTAGATACTAAGAGCCAATACTAGAGTCAAGAAACACATTTGTTGAAGCACGCAAGCAGTAGAACAAGAACGTGGGAGAAAATGGAACTAAAATTACATTTATTTTTTTCAAAAAAAAATATCTATGTGTTTCACATCTCTTTTAAGTATTGGAAACTGAATTATATTTCCGGAAAACTAAAGAGAAACTACAGACGCAAGAATCCTTCCTTTCGCATTAATAATTTCGATACTTGGGAAAAAAATATCCCGGGGGCATCATTTTTCTGACCGTTCTCGATATGTTTTACCAAGCATCCATGAATAGAGAGAAACATAAACATGAAGAAAAAAAGATCACGCTTAAAAACATGTAAATTTTGATTATTTGCTTTTATTTCGAAATGGTGCTCATTTTGCAATGGAATAAACTGCGTATTTCTGGGCGCGGAAAAATAATGAACGTGAGAGTGTAAATTCAAGGGGAAAATAAATTTAAAACAAAAATACCAGAGGGTGTTGAACGGAAATTTAATCAGCCTAAAAAAATGTGCAGTTAGTTTATAATGACGTGCAATTAAGATGAATGCAAATCTTTATCGAAATTTGTATTGAATATGAGGAATATTCATTAGCTCATATGATTCTCATCTTATTTTGAAATATGAAGTCATAAAAGGCTACCTCTACTATAAATTAATTAAATGTTTTTTTTTCAGAATTAAAAGTACGCACGTTGAAAAAAAAATATATACAATTGTTATGAGTATATATTGTTGCAATTATTTTTGAATATATAAAATTATTATGAATATATACAATTATTATGAGCATAGATTATTACAACTATTTTTGAATATCTATAATTATTATGAGCATATGCATTTATTACAATTATATATGAATGTATACATACAATCATTATGAGTATATACAAGTAGTACAATTATTTTGAATATATACAATTATTTGAATATAGAACTATTGTAATTCTTTAGAATACATACAATTATTATGAGTATATACAATTATTACAATTATTTATGAATGTGTATAATTATATATACAATTATTACAATCATTTAAGAGTATATACAATTATTTTTGATATACATTTATTACAATTACTTATGAATATATCCACCTATTATGAGTATATACAATTATTTATAAAGATATACGATTATTATAAGCATATACAATTATTACAACTATTTACGTTTTATATACAACTATTATGAGTATATACAATTATCACAATTTTTCTGAATATATACAATTACTATGAGTATATAAAATTATTACAATTATTATGAAAACCTTAATTAATAAGTTGGAAAGTGCTTCTCCTTCCAAAACAACACAGGGACATAATTTTCTGACAGTTTTGTATTAATGAAACAGGAGTCCATTCTGTTTGGAAACATAAAGATAGACATAAGAAAATATTGAGTAAGTAAAAAAGAAAGATAAGAAAATGATGCTAAAAGAAAATTCTGCGTTATTTGTCAAGCTAAAAAATCTGGAAATTTTGTTTATTTGCTTTTATTCGAAAGGGAATTCGCCTTCTAATGTCAATGCAAAAATTAATCTCACGCGGCAGAAAATATAATGGACGCGGAAAGTAGATTAAAAACAAAAAAATTATAGCATGTGATGAAAGAAAATTTAATCAGGCTGTATTTCTGAAAAATGTTGTAGTTGGTTTTTTAATGACGTGCAATTAAGATGACTACAGATTTTTTTTTTTCCAATTTTGTAAAGATTTTTAGCTTTATTTAGTAAATAACATGATTTTGCTTTTATTGTGAAATACAAAGCCTTGGAAATTATTTCTACGACAGATTAATTAAACGGTTTTTTTTTTTCTCTCTCTCAAAACTAAAGAAAGCGGAATGAAAAAATAATATGTTTAGTTGGAAAGAAACGCAAAATAAAAAATATTACAAATTAATTACAATATTTGCGTCAGTTTTATTTCATATTTAGATAGAAAATTTTATATTTTACTATTATTTATGAATATATATAATAAAAATAATTATGAATAACTTTTAATAAGCTAACAAATACAGATTGATCATTTTGTAAAACAATACAACTTTAAATTATAGTCCTTAAATTATTTTAAATAAAAAAGTACTGGAAACAATAAATATACAGTAATAAAAGTGGTTAAAGTGCAGTTTGATATATAAAATACAATTAGTCCGACCATGGATAGTTTGGTACAGTAAATATATGGTTTAACAGTAGACAAAAAGAATTGATTACTTTTTAGAGATGCTAGTCAGATATACTGGTTTAAAATTCTTTGAAATAAAAAATGTGGAATGTGTTCATTTTGTTTCCTTTTGATATCGTAAAATCTAAAATTTTAATGATTAAAATTTTTGTTGTTTGATTTATTTTTATATTAATTTTAAAATCTGCTTTTTTTTTCTTACAAGTCACATTCTGAGTGTTTAATTATTAATTCGTATATGGTAAAATGGTAGCACTTAAATCTGCATTGTTACCCCTAGAGGAAATGTCCATCTTCCATTGCCCAGAAAATCATGAAGCTCATTCAGTCAAGCAACACTTTCTTACGAGACATTTGTGAATGTACGTTTCTTTATCAGTGATTAAGAGAACATCCCGATTACACGCTCATAAGCAATCAAAAAACTTCACGATCCTATTCCTAATCCGCAATCCAACAAAAGCCACTACATCGCAACTAATAAAAAACATAGACAGTAAAAATAACTTTTTTGAATAATTTTTCGAACAGTGGAAGACTTTGAATGCCAAAAAGAAGATTTTCCGCAAATCAGTGTATAAAATGTAGGCTGTTTTTTTTTAACACAAGGGGTTTACAAAAAATATCGAGACATCGGATGCCATTCTATTGAAAATACAAACGACTTTTTACAAGGAAGTTTGCAACGTGTAATAATAATAGTGATATAAAATATACCAACATATACTAATAATGCCATTAATTATGTATAAGTATGACATTAATAATCCCACTAATTCTGCCAACATGGGACACTAATAGTAATATTAATTTTTCCCAAATATTACGCATATAGTGACATTAATTTTGCCAACGTGTGACACTAATATTATCAATTCTACCAACATATAACACTAATAATGATGTTAATACTGCCAATACGTAATGCTAATAATGACACTAATTCTATCCACGTATTACATTAATAATGATACTAATTCTGACAAATTGTAACATTAATAATAACATTAATTTGATAAGATATGACACTAATAACACTAATTCTGCCCACTCGTTACACTAATAACACTAATTTTGTCAACATGTGACATTAATAACAACACTAACTCTGCCAACGTGTGACAAAAATTATGTCAACATGTTTAACTCAGTATTAATGACCTTACGACAGTTCTTTTGATTAATAATAGTTACAATGTATTGTATAAAGCAGTCCATTATTTATAATAAAACCTTTTAGGTAAGTAATATGCTTTGTTGTTGATTAGTTGGGTTTTCTCCCAAAACCTAAATGAGAATAATTTCTTTGTAATATTTCCTATAAGACAATTGTCTACTTTTTCATATTGTAGGGGCAATGTATCAACACTTTATGATGATCCTTGAATAATATGCTATATTCCTGGATAGGTACGGTCATTCAAATGCCCGCACAGAAAGAGTTAACTTATTCGGCTGTTTAAAAAATGCATAATATAAAATTATAAAGTTATATATTGGCTAGCTAGCTACCGTTGTAGAGGTAATTTTTGAATACAGTTATCCTTAATTGCATAATCTTTCCTTATTGTTATAAATAAAGATTCCGCAGAAATTGTAAGAGTTTTGGTATTGGAAGAAGGACTGTCTTCTTGTAATTTTCCAATTTTTTTTTCCAGTACAGCAGGCAAATAGAGGTATTAGAGGCAACTAGAGGCCTCTGTTAATTTTTCACCTTTTATCCCCTAATGTAGCTGTCACCGGCTACATTCTTGATTTTTTGCTAATGATAAAATTTCCGTTGTATAAGTAATAAAAGACAAAAGTCAAATTGCTACTAAAAACAAGAAAAATAGTTTATTTTTAAACGTTTTTATAATTCCTATTCAATGGGAGATTAATTTAAATGATGAGTTTTTTATAATTCAAAAATAAAATGTATTTTGAATTTCTAATATTAGTAATAGTTTTAATTATTGTAAGTACATCTTCTTTTTTGTGATATTGATATTTCTAATTAGCAACGTAATAAAAGAAATGCTTTGAAACTTCGAAGAAGGACATTCTTGCACAAATACTCAAATTTTAAAAGTATGCTAATTTAAATTCAAAAGAAAAGTTGAAATAAATAATGAGAATGACATTTTTTTTTATCATCCTACTTTTAATGGTAATTTTCTTGAAACACTGCAATGAATTATTTAACGTTTAATCAAAGTGATTCATTTTTCTTTCAAATTTAAGGAATTTCATTTTCTTTCTTCTTAAGATGTACTCACAAATAAAGCAGAAAAATATTAATTAGAAACAAAATTTCCCACATCGTATTGAAATTAAGGCTTTTGAGAAATTTACTTTACATAATTTTGTTTTCCTTGAAAAATAAATATTAAGTTAGTATAGTATTTCGTTAATCACAAACTTCTCGTAAAATAAATATTCCATTTTGGGTTTGTTTTTCTTGATTTACGTATATACTTTAAAAGAAATGCAAATTTAACACAAATGCCTAATTAAGCCTAATTAAAATAAAAGTGAACATTTTCATTGAAATAAAAAAAGAAGATAATAAGGAAATATATCTTCGATATTTTGACGGATAATTTTTAATTAATTCAAATAGTTTCTGTTTTATGTACAATCACATGTAATTAGGTATAAAACTAAAAAAAATGAATTTTAATAGAAAGTCCTTGTTAGAAAAGAAGATTTATGAAAAAAGTTAGAAATTTTTACACACGTATATGTATGTTTTATGAATAGTAAAAAATTTTAATTTACTGTTGTTTTTTGTAATTATTAGATGTACAATTACCTATTTTCATAGAAACTATAAATTATTCATTTAAATTTAACTTTTCAAACAACATATAAATCAGATTGTGGGTATTATATTTAAGTAGGTGGGCCTGAATGGTCGAGTGGCTAGCGCTCTGGCTCTCAGTACCACAGGTTTTGGGTTCTAGTCCCGGTGGTGCCATGGATGTTTGTAGTGGTTCGAATCCACTTTAAGCCGTAGGTCCCAGTCTTGCATGACTGTAGAGCGTCAACGGAGCAAAAAGCCAGACTTCTACCTACGGGTGCTCCATCACAACAGAAGCTGCTTCATTCCCTTAAACCATGAGTCCGTAAGGGTTCGTGGGCTTGACTAGATTAGATATGTACCAAGTGGGATAAGTAACAACATATTTAGGTAGTGGCAAGGTATCACATTAAATAATCTTTTTTTTTTGTAAAAAATAATTTTAAATAACGATTTAACTACATAAAGTTTTAACTATTTAATATGACCGAAAATTTAGTTGAAGCTTAGTAGTGGATAGTAACTATATAACTTAATAACAGTGTGTTTTTCTGTGTTTATCGCTGTGGGGTGGGAAATGTGGGATTTTGAAAATTCTGACGATCAGTTCTTCTAATTTAGAAAACCAAGCATTGAATATATTCTCATCGATTATCAGTTTTTCTTGTAGTAAAAAATGAGAACAAATAAAGAATAATATTAACTCTATCCTGTAAGCTATTCTGCTTTCGAAGACTCAACATCCAATGCATATGCTCTAGAATAGAATCTATGAAATAAAATTCAACATTTGTAATCCAAAGACCATGAAATATTGAAATAAAACATACTAAAAATCAATATAGACAGACAAGAATTTAGAATTTAGTTTATTCAGAAAAAATTGCATTTATATTTTGTTTAAACAAAAATATAAATGCAATGTTTATAAAAAAATGTTTTATTATTTATTATTTTTTTTTGAACAGAAACAATATATATTTATCAGCAATAATATTTGATTTACTCTTCTTAAATGGAAACAAAAAGTTTTGTTTAAGTTTTTTTAAAATCATTCATATAAATTTTAAAACTACATTTATATTGAAGTATAGAAAAATATAAATACACGCTTTAAATGATGCATATAAATATTTTTAGGCAATAAATATATACATTCTGTATAAAAACTTAAAACAAATATCAAAACTAATACTATATTATCTCGAAATAGTATATAGCATTAATGAATAGTAACTATAGACTGAATGGCGGTGAAATGAATTATGTTTTCATTTTTGTATATACCTTTTTGATATTCCCATTTGTAGTTTGAAATATTCTGCCAATCAGTTATTCTATTATAGTAAATAATGCATTGGGTATATACTTATCAATTATCAATTTTCCTTGTAGTAAAAAAAAAGAGAGCAAATAAGGAATAATAGCAACTCTATCTTGTATGCTATTCTGTCTTCGAAGACACAACATTGAATGCATATGCTCCAGTTCAGAATTTATGCAATAAGATTCAACATTGTGGGGCCTGAATGGCCGAGTGGCTAGCGCTCGGTACCACATGTTTCGGGTTCGAGTCCCGGCGGTGAAAAGGATGTTTGTAGGGGTTCGGAATCCACTTTAAACTGTAGGTCCCGGTCTAATAGGATCGTAGAGTGTTGCGGGGGCATTGTTACTCCGCCCCCGTGACTTATCTTGAAGTTACACGCGCCCCCTGGGTAATGCAAAGTGAGTATGTCTGTGCAGCGCTTGCCTTAAGGCTTCCACGGCCAGGCTGTCTAAGTGTTTGCCAGCTGAATTAGAAAGAAAAAAAAAGATTCAACATTGTAACTCCAAAGACCATGAAATATTGAAGTTAAACAACCTAAAAATCAATATAGACAAACAAAAACTTAGAATTTAATTTACAGAAAAAAATTGCATTTATATTTTCGATTCAACAAAATATAAATGTATTGCTTATAAAGAAATATTTAGATTTTAAAGAAAAATGTATTTAAATATAATAAGAAAAGAAAAGAAAATATAAATATATAAATAAAACATAAAATATAAATAAATATATATATATATATATATATAATAATATAAATATTTTTTTCGACAGAAAAATGATATTTGTCAGCAATAATATATAAAATAGTATTTTATAATTCATATAAATATTAAAACTATATTTATATTGAAGTATAGGAAAGTTATAAATATTCACTTTAAATATTGAACATAAATAGTTTTAAGCAATAAATATCTACATTATATATAAAAGTTTTAAAAATATCAAAATTGATAGTTATACGTAAATAGTACATGACATTAACAATTTAAATAAATGAGTTCAACGATTTTAAACGTGATTCAAGAAAAATTTTAATTACATTTCAAGAAAACAAAATAGTAATATTTAGCATTAAATTCTTTATAAAAATAAATTACATTCCAGTATCGTTAGAAAATACAAATTTGACTAATAAAATATATACGTGTGTATTTATTTAAAAATATATATAAAACATTAATCATTTTAGTACTTTTAAGTCATAAATTTAACAACTAATTTTTCACAGAAAGTAATGTATTCTCTGTAAATGAACAACTGAAACAGTTGTAATACAGAAACTGCATTTATCAAACTATATAACATTTGCTAATTTTTAAAATTAATATGGCAATTTTAAACTCCTTCTTCTAATGCATGAATTTAGTTTCTCAACAAATGTTTGAAATGCCATATGTCCCTAAAGCACCAGGAAAGTTATCCCTTTTAAGTAAAATTACCACCTTAGAATAGTCTGCACTACACTCATTTAAAAATATATGTTAAACTTTCATCATTTTTAGTACTTTTAAGTCATAAATTTAACAGCTAATTTTTCACAGAAAGTAATTTATTCTAATTTAAATTAACAACTGAAACAGTTGTAGAAACAGAAAGCATTTATCGAACTATATAACATTTGTTAATTTTTTAAAAATATTATAGCAATTTCAAATTCCTTCTTCTAATGCATTAGTAAATGACTTTAGTTTCTCTTACAAATGTTTGAATCGCCATATGTCCCTAAAGCACTATGAAAACCACCCCTTTTAAGAAAAATTACCGCCTTTTAGAATAGTCTACCCTACAATCATTAAACACTCATTACACTCCTCCGTCGGTCGTTAGTGGCAAAGTTCCTTTCCTCCAAAGACACAACAAAAGTATGAGCCAAAAAATAAATTAAAAATAAATCTAAAAAACCTTTGCAGCATCTGTTTCATTCTGTTAAGATACTCCTCAAGGTCCAAAACGTTACATTAATTTCAAAGTGTCCCATTTTTTTTTTTTTTGTCCCTGATGTTAATATTCTTTATATTTTCTACAACTAAACTCTTCCAAATATTCAGATCGTTTTAACAAGCTGAGATGTTTTATTTGGCAGTTATGTATTTAACACGGTTTGCCCTTTGGTTTTCTTTTTAAAAATCGGAGCTGACTAAAACATTGATAAATGGTTCCAGCCGTGATGTTTATAAATGGAAGCGTGTTTTACTTTTGGGTTGTATTCAATTTTTGATGCGTAATGGAAGGATGAGTAATCATTGTTTTTAATGTTTATTAATTGAACTATTGAATTCTTTCGAATTCTATAATTAATTGTTTTTGCGAATAAATGCATTTATTTATGTTTATCACTATTATACTCGGAATAAAACATTAGTGATATTGAAACATTGTGATATTGTTATTATTATAATGTAGCTATTTCATTCCAACTTTTTATTTAAAAATTGAAATATTTTTTAACTATATTAATAAATTATTTCATCATTTTTTGGCTATTCATTATTAAAAAATATTTAGAAACCTTAAACTATTGATTTTTTTATTGAAACGTTAAAAATAATTATTTTTAGGAATAAACAAATTTATTTTATGTTTATCAGTATTAAACCCGGAAAAAAAATTTCTAGTTTTTCAGTGTTATTTTTTAATTAAAAACTGAAACATTTTTTACCGATATTAATAAATTCTACTATTATTGCTAGGCTATTCATCATTAAAAATATTTAGAAACCTTGAACCATTAAATTTTTTCAAACTTTATAACTAACTATTTTTGCGAATAAACGAATTCATTTTACGTTCAGTTTATCAATATTAAGAGCGCAAAAAGGCAGGGCTACTTTTTTAATTAAAAATTGTAAGATTTTCACAGATATTAATAAATTCTTCTTTTATTGCCCGGCTATTCAACATAAAAAATTTTTAGAGACCCGGAACTATTTTTCATTCCTATTTTTCACAATTTAAAATTAATTATTTTAACGAATTAATTTTATATTTATCAATATTAAACTCGGAAAAACTTTGCTAATTTTTAATGCTACTTTTTTAAATAAAAAATTATAAATATTTTTTTCCGAAATTGTTAAATTCTTCCATTATTTTTTGACTATCCATCATTATAAAATAGAAATCTTGAGCTATTGAACATTTTCAAACTTTATAATTCATTAATTATTTGCATAAATGATGCTTAGTAATATTAAACTCGGAAAGAACATTTCTAGATTTTTTCAGTATTATTTTATAATTAAATATTTTAACATTTTTAACGATATTCATAAATTCTTCCATTATTTTTTGACTATTCCTCATTATAAAATAGAAATCTTGAGCTATGAATATTTTAAAAATTTTATAATTCAGTAAATTGCATAAATGATGCTTAGTAATATTAAACTCGGAAAGAACATTTCTAGATTTTTTTTCAGTGTTATTTTATAATTAAACATTTAAACATTTTTAACGATATTAATAAATTCTTTCATTATTGCTGTTCATCATTAAAGAATATTCAAAAACTAGAATTAGGAATGTATTAAAAAACAATTATGACAAATGCAATGTAAGAAATATATTATCTCAGCAAATCTAAAAACGTAGTAAAAAATAGAAATATAAAATAATTATTTTATAGTTAAAATGTACTTTGCATTAAATTACTTTAAATTTAAACACATTAGTAGACTTAATAAAAAAGAATTTTCAAATGTATTAAAACCAATATTTGTGACATTTTCATTCATTAGAAAAATAATTAAATTAAAAATATTTATATTACCTACATCATTTAAATTAAATATATTTCAATAATATACAAAAATGGTAAAATAATAAGCGAAAGTGTTATTATAAATCATATTTTTCAACAAAAATATTTTAAATAAGTAGGCTGTTAGAAAAGTTCTGTTCATCATTAAAAATTATTTAGAAACCTAAAATTAGGAATGTTTTAATAAGCAATTATGACAAATTCAATGTAAGAATATACTATATTAGCAAGTCGCAAAGCCTTGTAAATAAAAATAGAAATATAAAATAATGATTATTTTATCTCAAAAATGTACTTCGCCTTAAATTACTTTAAATTTAATCATATTAGTACACTTATTAAAGAAGAATTTTTTTCAAAAGTATTAGAAATATTATTTGTGAGATTTTTATCCATTAGAAAATATATTTAAATGAAAAATATTTTCATCAGCTAAATCATTTAAATTAAATTTATTTAAATAATATTAAAGAAACCAGAAAAGAATAAGCTAAAATGTTATTAAAAATTATATTTTTAGCAAAGAAATATTTTAACAAATTCTTCTTTTTTCTAACAACGTAAAAAAAATAATAAAGTTTCATTAAATTATTATGTGACAAAATATTTTATTTTATTTTGCTCTGTAACTTATTCTGTATGTTTTTAAGGACTTCATAATAATAGATAAGCTTACTTTATTTAAAATACATTTTATATCAAATAGAATATTTATCTTAATTTAATAAACATAATGAAAAAATTATGAAAAGTGTTATTTTTTATGATGTCCAAGAATGATAAGATATATAATGCAATGTAATTACACTTTTACTTTATTAATATACAAAATATTACAATATAAATAAAACTTAAAAGTGTATTTCAAATGTATGATAAAAATTAATATTTTATTAAATATTTTTATGTAAACATAATGTAATTCCATTTACATAATTTAATTCGTATTTTTAAAATGAAATAGAAAATAAGACTTTAAAAATGTTCATAAAATTCACGACTATTTAAACAGCTTGACAAGGTAAAAAAAAAAAAAAAAAAAAAAAAAAATAGTCTCTTCATTTTGAAATAAAGTCTTGATGATAAAAGAGAGATGTAAGCTCTTTTTTTTGTCGTTTTCATAAAAATGAAATGCTGCTTTTGATAAAACATGGCTTTGAAAAAAAAAAAAGACTTTTATTTCCAATTCAGTTGATTCAGCAGAATTAGTTTTATATTTTCTAAAAAAAAAAAAAATAGTTAAAAAGTAATGGCTAAGCAAATTGTGTTTCAAAAATGCCCTGTCTCTTTTTCATAATCCAATATATTTTTATCGCAAGAAGTATTTCTTTTTAGAAACATAACAGTTTTCCGTGACTTCGGAAAGAAATGATTTGCAGATAGTCGAAGTTTTAACTGTTGTTTTATAACTGTGTCTTATGACTATTTTTCATCTAATATTGTTATATCAATAACCATAAAAATTGGAAAAAGCATCGAGTTGTTATTATTATTATTTTGTAAAAACATTAAATATAAGATAAATTACAAGTAATATAAAAAAAATAAAGTCAATGCCTACTTTTTTTCATTATATTGCAGAAAGTCTTTTATAAATAATTTTCATTCACTTTTTTTTAAGTTAGAAAAAATTCTCTCTATCCTGACACATACTTTCTCTCTCTCACATACACACTTTCCATCTCTCGCACTAATTTATTCACAAGTTTTATTTTCCATTTTGTTTCTTTTTGACTTAGAGTAGAACCCAAAAGGAAAAAAAGAATCTGAAAAATAAATTTTTCTGGCGATCTACAAGCTTCGCCACTGACGGTATTTATTCTAAATTTATATCCTGCCAAATATATTTAAATATATTATATAAGACTTTACATTTTTTCTCCCATATAAAACTAAAATTAATTAATTAAATTTAATTAATTAATTAATATTTGAAAAACTGTATTAGCATCAAGTACCACTACAAGTTTAAAAAAATGTATTTGAACTTGAGTGGATGATTAAAAAGTATTTTATTAACGATTGAAAATTTGAACAAGACATATATATAGGAGAGTGAGAACTAATAGTAGGAATTGAATGAATAATACGAAAAACGAATAAAATATTAGTTGTGATTGAGAATTTGAAGTTATAATGAAATAATAATGTACAAGATAATCGCTTACATATTAATGAGTACTTTGTAAAAACTTTTAGATGTTGGGTAAAAATACTTATTTTAATGATTCTCCTATAAGTATTCATTAAACCATAACAATAATATTCATAATTTTTTCATATTGAATTCAAATATATTCACTTTATTGTGAAATGGTGCTTTACATTACTGTCATTAATGAATAATTTCTTTTTGGCAGAAGTATTTCTATTTTTTTTGCAGAAGAATTTTTTTTTTTTTTTTTTGCAGAATTATTTCTTTTTGGAAACATAACAGTGTTTCGTGACTTCAGAAAACAAGTGATTTACAGATAGTTGAAGTTTTAACTGTTGTTTTATAACTATTCTTCATCTAATATTGTTTTATCAATAACCATAAACATTGGAAAAAACACCGAATTGTTATTGTTACTTTTTGTAAAAGCATTAATAAAAGATAAAAAATAAAACACAAAGAACGAATAAAAATGTTTAAAAAAAAAAATGTTAGTTTTAAATAATATTAGTTACATAAGAACATCACCTACAATTAATTAGTGCATCATCCTAAGAAAAATTTTTTAACTTTTGAGTAAAAATATTATATTTTAATGATTCTCTCTATAACATCTGGCCTTTGACAGCATAGGTTTCAGGTTCGTATCATGGTGGCGGTATGGATGTTTGTCAGGGTACGGAATACATGTTAAACTGTAGGTTCTGGTCTAAATAGCCCAAAGTAAGCACAACATGACCGTAGAGGGACAAACCAATCTCCTTATAACAACCATATTATTCATTAAACTATAACAATAAAATTCATTATTTTTACATATTAGTTCAGTTTATTATGAAATAGTACTCTACATTATTCTCATATTTTTTTTTCATTTATCATGTCTATGTCATTTTTACAGATTTTTATTATCTTTTAGCAATATTATGTTTAAATATTTTTTTTTTAAATTTTATTTACTAATTGTATGCATTTTTAATGCATCTTCGTATTTAAATATTAGACAATATATGTAAGTGTTTAAATTCCATGGAATATATTTCAATAACTTCAGTTTTTCTTAATATGTATAATATATGCTATATAAATTGCTTAACTATTCTAAATTACTCTTTGCTGTTGTCAAAAATGTTCTAGTCTTCAATAGTAAACTTTTAAATGTATATCTCACAAATATCAAAGACCATTTATTAAAATTAGTAGATGTTAAGAAACCAATGTGACTTTGAAAATGAATGCATATAAAATCAATGACCTAATTTTAAATTACGTTAGATTTTCTATAATAAATAAGTATATATTTGTATAGTCAAATCACCATTTTTAATGATTCTTTTTGTAAAACTTTTCTTAAACATTCAGTGCACCTGAAATTTTTTCTCAAAATGTACAAACATAATTATCGGTCTTTATATTTAAAAATAAATCTTATGAATATTTATTTATTACATTTTTGTTTTATTTTTTAAAAAATATTTCTTTCAAGAAATATGGGTTTAAAAAGTATATATATACATTTGTTAACGATCTTCTTTAAAATATGTACAAAAACAGTAACAATATCAAATTTATCTATATTTATGATTTATTTTTATATATTTCTTTTATATATTTATGATTTATTATTATATATATATATCTGTGATGTATTTAATTTTAAATATGTTATTTTTAAATTCAACTTTCCATTCTATATTTATTTGCTCGAAATCATTATCTTTGACTGTGTAAAAATTGAGAGTTGTCACTATATGCAGAATCTTTCTAAAAAAAAAAAAAAATGTATACAAATTATATTTTATGAATCATCAAGTTAATGGAATATAACTGTGATGTAACATTATTTCAATAAAGTGGATAGGGTTATAATAAAATATGTCTTTCATGGTGAATTAATAAAAAAATAAACTTGTACTATATAAATTACACATATAAATGTATTTTAATTACTCTTATTATTTAAAAATTAATTCAGCAGAGTAAATAAATACGCTAATATGTTTAGCTACGTCGAATTATACATATAATATATAATTTTCTTATTTATCTATGGCTTTAGACTCTGAAATGCTATTCAGAATCTAAAGCCATAGATAAATAAGAAAATTATGAACTCTAAATAAATAATAATAATAATATTAATTCAAATTGCTTTTTTTTAAATCTAAGTATAAAATTAGAGTATTCATTCATGTAATTATATGTTTTAAAAGTACTACTTTATATATGTATATATATAAATATATATATAGGAATATAGTATATAAATTTTCAGGAAATGCAAATTATATATGATATATAAATGATTAGAATTTCAAATATATATATGCGTATATATATAGAGCCCTCTGAACGGCGGATGGATATAATAAATATATATATATGTAGCGAGGCGTGTATATATATTTATCGGTTATTATCTGCTATATGTGGTGTGTGTGTATATGTATATATCAGGGGCCTGATGCCTCAGGTTCCGGATGATCCTGGATCAGCGAAACCCGATGCCATGGATGCTTTCGAAATCCACCTTAAACCCTAGGTAATCTAATAAGACTGCAGAGTGCTGCCGTAGAGCTCGACACCCTACTCCGTAAAATGAGAACATCTCTCGTCTCGGAATCTGCCAGTAAACAGAAGGCCTTGAAAACCATTGGGCTGTTTAACTATTGAAGGAAAAGCATATATATATATATATGTATATAAGATCATATAAGTATGTAAACAAAATTTAATTTTCAAAATATTAATTCTAGACATTGTAACTTTTAGAATAATTAATATAAAATATCAGTAATATTTAACTTAAATTCATTCTTGAATTAAACTGAAAAAAATGGGAAATACATACAAATATTTTATAAAAGAAAATTATTAATGCCACATTTAAACAACCAATCCGTGAGTCTTGATGAATTTCTTAATTAATCCATTCACGCAAATAAAAGTGCATTATATAATTAAAATATTAAATGCATTGAAATATTTGACTACATCATTTTTTAAATTGAATTTAATTTAATTAATTTTTGATCATGATAATCTTGTCAAAATGTTATGTCATTTTTCTCTGAGAGGAACATTGCTCCGAAACAAGAAAAACCGAATAAATAAATCATGTCAGATGTTAATGTTTGAACTGGTTAAATAAGACATAGAAAAAAAGGTGAGTAATCTTTTATTCCCTTTATTAATTAAGATGTTTCTATAAATCTACAATTGACTTTATACACGTAAAATAAGAAGTAACTGTTATTTTTAAAAGTGACTGCACATTATTTGACATACGATTTTTATTTTTTTAATTGAAAAGATCTGTCACACTTATTTCGATTTTTTAATTTTGTAGTCATATTTAAATTATTTCATTGTCAGAATTTTTACAATAAAATTATAATTAACTAAAAATGTGCAGCTGAGTTCAAACTTCAAAAGCAAAAAAAAAATCTTTGTCTTATTTATTATTTTTTCCTTAATTAATTTAATAATTTATGACTTATTATTTAAAAAGTAAGACAGAAGAATCAATTTTTAATTTTAATTATTCATTAATTTCTCATAATATGGTATATTACAGATAATAGAATTAAAAAATTTACTGAATTTTTAAAATATATAAAAGAAGAAAATTAAAAAATTATAAAAAAAAATAAAAAAAAATTAAAGAATTCTAACATTAAATTAGCAAAAAAAAAAAAAAAAATCAAATTGTAGAACGCTAGAACTTAAAAATACTTACATTTTTTTTAAACTTTAAAAATAGAAGCATTTTGAAAATGAATTTTTTAAAAATTTAAAAATTTTTAATTTATATCAGGAAAATAAAATTCAAAAAGAAATATTACGAATTATGTTTTTCTGATTAACATAACTTCGTTATAGACATTGAAAATATTTTAAAGAAAACAAAATAATAATATAAATAAACATTGTAAAATAATAAAAACAAAACCCCAAGTGTGTAAAACATCAAAAATAGAAGTTAAAAAAACAACGATTGTGAAAAATTTAAACAACAGAATCAAATGTATAATAACAACATCTGTTGTCGAAAAAAAAACCCTTCAGATAAATATGCTTGATATTTTATATATTTCTATAAACAATCAAAAATAATAAAGGCAAAAATAAGTAAAATAGAAAAATCACATCAACAATAACTAAATTAAAATGATATATCATAAGAAGTAAGTTCGTTTTTTGATTGTCAACTATGTGCAATTTTTGTGGTATTGTATGTAAATTATTCTAATTTAAAATGTGGCTTGATGAACATTAAAATAAGGAAATAGTAATAAAAATAGTAATAAAATATTGACATTCTCTTACACACAGAACACTTCTGGCGCAAAAAAAAAAAAAAATTTGTGAAATAAAAGTTCCTGAAAAATCGGAATAAATTTAAAATGGCGGGGAGTAGCTTCAAGTTATTTTCTATTCACTGAAGTAATTCTCAAAGCTCTACTTTACAACCGTTTCTATTTTTAACAAACCAATAAAAAGAAATTTATTCAGAAATATTTTAAACAATGCTTATTTTTTTTCAAATATGTGAATAAATTTTTGTCAAATGGGAAATAAAAATAAGAATGCCTTATTCGTATGGTTTCGTTAATTAATTTAATTAATTTCGTCAATTAATTTCGTAATTTAGTATACTGTATTACAGAATTTAAAAGAAAAACTTAATTTATGATGTAAAACGATTTAAATTCCAAAACGAGATTACGAACAATTATTATGTAGAATTTTGTAATTTGCTAAATTACTTAATCATTCACATATGATTTTTTTTTGGGAAATATATTGAAAAAGTTTCATATTTATTTTTATTTTCTTTACTTTTCTAGTCATATTTAAAATATTTCAATGACATATTTTTGAAATAAAATTACATTAAACTAAAACTGTAGAGCTAAGTGCACACTTCAAAGCAAATAAAAAAAAGTATTGTCAAATTTAAATTCCATAATTAATTTAATATAAGTTAGAACTTATAATTTAAATGTAAGAAAAAAGAATTAATATTCAATTTTAATTGTTCATTATTTTCATAATGCGGTATATTATAGATAATTGTCATAAAGGTTTCACTGAATTTATAAAATAGATATACAAAAAAAATAATAAAAATAAAAATAAATTTAGAAAAAAAAATTAAAATTTTAAATTTTAAAAATTACTAAAATTAATTAAAAAACAGAAAGAAAAAATTAAAATTGCAGAACGTTAGAATTTTAAAAATATTTAAAAAAATTTAAACACCTTAAAAATTAAAGCATTCTGAAAACGAATTTTTAAAATTTTAAAAATGCTTACTTCATTTCAGCAAAATAAAATTCAAAATAAAAATTACGAATTATATTTTTCTGATTACCATATGTTCTTTATACACATTGAAAATATTATAAGGAAAACAAAATAATATTATAAAAAATAATATAAATAAAGATTGTAAAATAATACAAACAAAACCCCGAGAGTGTAAAAAAAACATCAAAAATAAAAGTAAAAACATCAGTTAAAAACGCAACAGTTGTGTAAACTTAAACAACCGGATCAAATGTATATAACAACATCTGTTGCGAAAAAAAACTTTCAAATAAATGTGTCTGATACTTAGTAAACAACAAAAAAAAGATAAAGGCAAAAATAAGTAAACAAAAAAATAATATCAACAATAACTACAAATAAAATGATATATCATAAGAAATACGTCCATTTTTTAATGGTTTACTGTGTGCAGTTCCGTGTTATTTTACCTAAATTACCCTAATTTAAAATGTAACTTTATGGACATTAGAATAATAAAATTGTTAAAAATACTAATAAAAATATTGACATTTTCTTGCACACAATACATTTCGGACGCAAAAAAAATTTAAGAATTGAAAGTTCTTGAAAAATCGGAATAAATTTAAAATAGTTCGGAGGAATTTGAACTTACTTTCTATTCACTTGAATAATTCTCAAAGCTCTACTTACATCACTTTCTATTTTTAACAAACCAATAAGAGAAATTTATTCAGAAATATTTTAAACAATTCTTGTTCTTTTTCGAATATGTGAATGAATTTTTGCCAGATGGGAAATAAAAGTAAGAATATGTTATTCATATGATTTTTCAACGTAATTTATGATATTGTATTTCATAATGTAAAAGAAAAAAAAAACTCATTTATAATGTAAAATCATTTAAATTCCCAAACGAGATACCGATAACTATTATGTAGTATTTTACAATTTTCTTAATCGCTTAATAATTCATACATGAATTTTAAATGCAGGAATGGAATTTTATCTATGAAATAAATATTAAAAAAATAAAAACTTATACAAATTCATAAATACTAAAATTAATATAATTTAAGTTTAATTATTTAATTTTTTTTAATTAATTGAAATTTAATAAGTACAAACATATATCTATCAATCTATATATATATGTGTGTGTGTGCTTGTGTAAAGATATAGATAAACATATACCCTGCAGTAATTTTCCATCTGCTAGAAAACAACTTATAAAAGTTTGGAACAAAGTAATGTATCATTCTCATATATATATATATATATATATATACCCGGTTTTGCAAGATATAGCTTTTCCTGATACAAACACCAAACTGTTCATCTGAACCTTTAAAAGTTTGAACAAAACATTTAGGCTTATACCGTCATCACAACAAACTTGTTCATATATAACAAAATAAACATGATAACATGTATAAACTTTTGTAAGACCCAATAAAATCTGAAAACAAGAGGTTAAACCAATATTAAAAAGATAAAAAAAAAGAACTCAGACAATTTACACCCGTTAAGATTATATTATATATATGCTATACCCAATCGAAAACCAATCCAACCCATCAAATAAAAGTACATACCATTTCATCAAATCTCTCGAAGTCATCGATATTGGTCAACATTCTTACCCTAAATCTCTTAAGAGAGTACATTGAAGGGGACGAGGAAAACTAAGAGCTTCCTGTTTCTGGAGTTGGGAAAAAGATTTGCCAAATCCTCGGCTGTGGAGTGGAAGCAATCGGTATCCCTTCGCCATGATAATCTCATCTGATACGCTCAATGATTGATCGAGGCTTCCCTGATTATTTAAATAGCTTCCCAACTTCCGCGGTTTGCCTCCGGATCTGAGATTCTTTTTTTATTTGTTCCCAACTTATCTTCTTTTTTTTTTAAAGATTGTCAGAGGTTGGTTAAGGAAGTGGTGAAGCTTATTAGGAAAGTAATAATTTAGGATTTAGTGGATTTTGTTTTTTTTACTCAAGATTTATGTTTGAAAAGTTTGGATTGATTGAATCATTTTGGTAAGTTAATTAAGTAACTGGAAATCCGTGGCATATTTCACGATGTATTATTAGAATATACTTTCGGTATTAACTTTCTACATTTTGGAAGCATATGAGAGCATGGATACATATGCTAAATAATGAAATCACTAAAGTTATTATTTCATCCATTGATTATAAACGAGGTATCATTAGAATATACATTCATAATTAACGTTCTTCAATTTAGCAAGATATTGGATTGTGGATAAAGATGTTGAATAACCAAATCACTAAGTTACATTTTTTTCTCTTTCTCATAAACGAAGTATCATTTGAATATGCTTGATAAACGTTCTAAAATTTAGAAGCATATGAGAGTATGGCTTTATATTATAAGTAAATAAATCACTAAGTTATTAATATTTATTATGATAACTTAGTGATTTCTTATTCCACGCCGTTCTGTTGCTCATAAACGACGTATTATTTGAATATACTTTAGTGAAGAAAGTTCTACATTTTTTCAGGATATGAGAGTGTGGATACATATGCTAAATATTTAAAACACTGAATTATTATAAAGTATATATTGTATTGGTTGAAATAAATGTTCATGTTACAAAAAAAAAATATTTATTTGACAGTTTAAAAAATTTAAAACAAACAATTTATTGCTTATACCATTTTCATAACCACATACCTGTTCATGTATAACAAAACAAACATGATAACATGTACAAACTTTCTATAAAACCCAATAAAATCGGAAAACGAAAGAATAAAGCAATATCAATAAGATAAAAAAATACTTTAGACAATTTACACCCGTTAAGATTTATACCCTACCGAAAAACCGTTCCAACCCATCAAATAAAAGTACAGGCCATTTCATCAAATCTCTCGAAGTCATCGATATTGGTCAACATTCTTACCTAAATCTCTTAAGAGAGTACATTGAAGAGGATGGGGAAAAACTAAGAGCTTCCTCTTTCTGGAGTTAGGAAAAAGATTTGCCAAATCCCCGGCAGTGGAGGGGAAGCAATCGGTATCCCTTCGCCATGATAATCTCATCTGATACGCTCAATGATTGATTGAGGCTTCCTGATTATTTAAATAGCTTCCCAACTTCCGCGGTTTTGCCTCCGGATCTGGGATTTCTTTTTTTTTCCAATTTATCTTCATTTTTAAAGACTGTCAGAGGTTGGTTAATTAAGTGGGGAAGCTTATTAGAAGTTTAATAATTTAGGATTTAGGTAAATTTTTTTTGTTATTCAAGATTTATGTTTGAAAAGTTTGGATTGAATTTTGCTATGTTAATTAAGTCTCCTAGTATCCGTGGCATATTTTCCGAGGTATTATTAGAATATGCTTTCTTGATTAACGTTTGATATTTTAATAGGATATGCGAGTGTGGATGGATGTTACAAATAAAGAGATAACTAAGTTATTATTATTTTTTCATTGATTATAAACTATGTATTATTAAAATATACATTCGTGATTAACGTTCTACAATTTGGTAAGATATGAAAGCATGCCTAAATATGTTTAATAACCAAATCTATTCATTATGTTTATTTTTATTTTTTGCTATGATTAAATAAGCCTGGTATCTTTGGAATATACTTGAATGGGTTTATATTATAAATAAGGGCGGATAATATAATGTTATTAAAGTTCTTATTTCTTCTGTTGCTCATAAGTGACGTATTGTTAGAATATACTTTTCGTGATTAATTTTCTACATTTTGACAGGATATGACAGTGTGGATATATATGCTAAATATTTAAAACGCTGTACTATTATTATATACACCCAATTTGGTTGAAATAAATTTTCATGTTACAAAATACAAAATATTTTTCAAAAGTTTAAAATTGAAATAATTTTTTTTATGATTTATACCATTTTAATGACCACATACTTGCTCACATATAGCAAAACAAACATGCAAAATAAACATCGTAACATGTACAAAAGAGAAACCCAATAAAATCCACTGATATTAAACAGATAAAAAAGACCTCAGACAATTTACACCCGTTAAGATTTATACCCAACCGAAAACCGATCCAACCCATCAAATAAAAGTGCAGACCATTTCATCAAATCTCTTGAAGTCATCGATATTGGTCAACATTCTTACCTAAATCTCTTAAGAGACTACATTGAAGGGGATGGGAAAAACTAAGAGCTTCCTGTTTCTGGAGTTGGGAAAAGATTTGCCAAATCCTCGGCTGTGGGAGGGGAAGCAATCGGTATCCCTTCGCCATGATAATCTCATCTGATACGCTCAATGATTGATCGAGGCTTCCCTGATTACTTAAATAGCTTCCCAACTTCCGCGGTTTGCCTCCGGATCTGGGTTTCTTTTTTTTTTTTATGTTCCCAATTTATCTTCTTTTTAAAGATTGTCAGAACTTGGTTAAGGAAGCTGTGAAGCTTATTAGAAAAGTAATAATTTAGGATTTAGAGGTATTTTCGTTTTTTTGTTACCAGGATTTATGTTTGAAAAAGTTTGGATTGATTGAATTATTTTGCTATGTAAATTATGCAACTTGAAATCCGTCGCATAGTTTAAGAGTATTATTAGTATATACTTTCGTGATTAATTTCTACATTTTGGCAATATGTGAGATTGTATTTATATTTTAAATAAAGAAATCACTTAGTTTCATTTACGTTTAAAATTCTAGTACCTTATGTTTATTATAAATAGAACAAAGAATATCTTCTTTGCTAAGTTTTAAAGTTGGACCTCCGAGGCACATTTTGACCATGCAGTGGTATGAAAATACTTTTATATATATATAAACATTTGAAATATTTACTGATTAATTTTTATGCACTGAATTATTATATATGAATATATATAAATATTTTTGACTGAAATAATTTTCGTGTTTAAAGACCAGAACTGATCGTTTATACTTTTAAAAGTTGAACCAAAGAATTTATGATTTATACCTTCATTAATGTTCCACTTACTTGTTCATATATAACAAAAAAACATGATAACATGATAAAAAACAATACCTTTTGCAAACCCAATAAAATCTGAAAACAAGATAATAAATCAATATTAAACATACAAAAAAAATAGAACTCCAGACAATTTACACCCGTTAAGATTTATACCCAACGGAAAACCGATCCAACCCATCAAATAAAAGTACAGACCATTTCATCAAATCTCTTGAAGTCATCGATATTGGTTAACATTCTTACCCCTAAATCTCTTAAGAGACTACATTGAAGGGATGGGAAAAACTAAGAGCTTCCTGTTTCTGGAGTTGGGAAAAGATTTGCCAAATCCTCGGCTGCGGAGGGGAAGCAATCCGTATCCCTTCGCCATGATAATCTCATCTGATACGCTCAATGATTGATCGAGGCTTCCTGATTACTTAAATAGCTTCCCAACTTCCGCGGTTTGCCTCCGGATCTGGGATTCTTTTTTTTTTGTTCCCAATTTATCTTCTTTTTTAAAGATTGTCAGAGGTTGGTTAAGGAAGTATTGAAGCTTATTAAAAAGTAATAATTTAGGATTTAGTTGATTTTTTTTTGTTACTCAAGATTTTGTTTGAAAAGTTTGGATTGATTGAATTATTTTGCTATGTTAATTAAGTAACTGGAAATTTGTAGAATATTTGACGATGATTTATTTAAATATTCTTTCATGATTAACGTTCTACATTTTTGGCAGGATATGGAAGTGGTGATATATTCTAAATAAAAATTCACTAAATTATTTTTTTTCTTTTGCTCAGAAATAATATTATTGTAATATATTTTTAGATTAAATTTCTACAATTTGACCCGATAAAGAATGTGGTATTATATTCTAAATCATGAAATCACAAATATATTATTATTGTTTTTGTTGCTCACATGAGGTATTATTGGAATATACTTTCGTGATTACAGTTCTTTGGGATATTGACAGGTTATGATAGTGTGTATTTATATTTTAACTGAAGTCACAAAGTTAGCATTATTTTTGTTTGTTGTAGAGAAACGATCTATTATTAGAATATTTTGTGTATTTACTTCCGTCATTAACGTTGTAGAATATGACAGCTCGGATATAGTATGCTAAATAATTAAAGTACGAAGTAATTATTATGTTTATGTTGCTTCCAAATAATGTATTATTAGAAAATACTTTCGTGATTAACATTCTATAATTTGGCAGATATGAGAGGAGGGAATTATATTATAAATAATGAAATCAGTATGTTATTATTTTTTCTTTTACTCATAACGGATGTATTTTTAGAAGGTGCTTTCGTGATTAACGTCCTACAATTTGGCAGAATATTAGAGTGTGGATTTATATTCAAAATAATGAATGAACTAAATAATTATTATTTTTTTTCTGTTGTTTACTTTCATAATTATTATTTTTCTGTTGCTTTTTTCTATTAATAATCGTTAATATTTTCGTGATTACTGTTCTGCAATTTGCAAGATGTGAGAATATGGATTTATATTCGAAATGAAAGAAATAACTAAATTATTAATATGTTTTTATCTTGCTCGTAAACGATGTATTATAATAATATGCTTTCGTGATTAACGTTCTACAATTTGGCAGCATAAGAGAGCGCGTATTTATATTTTATAAAAAGGACACCTAGTGGTTTTCTTTTTTAATAATTTTTATTATTATTTTTTGTTGCTCTCGAAACAGTATTATTAAAAAAAAAACTTTCGTGATTAACTTTCTATAATTCGGCAGCATATGACAGCGTGGATTTATATTCAATGGAATCACTAAGTTATTATTTTTTCAGAGAATAACCACAATAACCTGAAAGTACTTCTTTTACACTCGAGATAGAAGAGAGGATATAGTGCACAATCAGATATTATTCCTGGGAATGTACTTTCAAAATTATGACGGGTATTGTTACAGTAATGTAGCAGATCTCAAGCATGTCCCTGAGTAACACTGAATTGCCTACACCGCATGCCACATTGGAAAACAATTAACAAGATAAACAATTCAATCGTTAATATTTTGAAAATAAAAACTATAATTTTAAAACTCATTGTTTTATGTGAAATATCTATTTACTTACAATATACATACTCAATGTATGTATATTGTAAGTAAATGTATGTGAATATATATGAATGCATATTATGTATGATGCATATTAATGTTTATGAATAGTATGAATGCATGTGTGAATTTATATGATTCCATGTTATGTATGAATGCACGTACACTTCTATTATCCTAAATGTCTACAGGTTATCTTCGTATTTTCACATGTTGAAATAGTTCAAAGAAACAGAAGAAAATTAAAGATTTTTCTTTTCAAAACTTCTGATTTGAGTTATTGCTTCATTAAAATTTATATGTAATGAATTATAAACAACTTCAACATGTGATAACATCCTTGACACAGGCTAAATTGCACTTATCATATACTCTACAGTTAAAAAAATAATATTTTCTAAGCTCAAAGGATCCAAAAATCGTAACTCAAAACAAGAGACTCTTAAACTGAACATGATGTGTTTTTCTGTGCTCTTTTAATTCTTTTTACTTAACTTACTTCAAAACGCTAATTATTGTTCTTCTTTTTAAAAAAAGAATTCAAAAACAGGTAATTAGCTCAGGTATTTCATTTCACGCGGTTTAAGAATAACTCAGTCTGTAATTTAAAACAAACGCAGGACAAAAAAAAAAATAAACTATCATCTTGTAAACTCTCCATTAAAAGAGAGAAGTAAAAAAAAAAAAAAAATTAACACAAATCTTTAAAATTACTAACTTTAACAGCTAGCAAACTTGAGCCCGTTTAATTAAGTTTTATGTAAGATCTATTACTCGAAAGTTTCTCGCCAAATTGATTCAAAAACTCATATCGTTCGCCAGATCCGGTAATTGCATGAGTTTGAACGATGAAGTGGAGAGCTAATTACCCTCTACCTGATGGAAAACAAATTACCGGAGTATCTGTTTTGATAAACAAAATGATTATAGCGGAGCAGAGTATGCAAACTGGAGTTAAGCTAAAGTGGGCATATTTATCAGTGGTAATGAATATTGACATCAGATTTTAAAACTTTTTAAAATTCCTATATCTGGTTTTCAATGCTTCAGATTACAGATTTCCAAGAAAAAAAGTTAATGAATTAGTAAGTACTTTTTTAGTTCAAAGTGTTATTTGTAGAGAACATTGTGGAAAAATATTTTTTTTTTTATTCCAATGCAGCTGGCATACAGACATGGACGTTTTAGAGGCCTTAAGGCAAGCGCTGCACAGACTTACTCATTTTTGCATTATCCAGGGAGCGTGTAACTTGAAGATACGGACGCGGAGTAACAATGCCCCCGCAACGCTCTACGAACCTATTAGGACCGGGACCTACGGTTTAAAGTGGATTCTGAACCACTACAAACATCCATGGCACCACCGGGACTGAGCCCGAAACCTGTGGTACCGAGCACCTGAGCGCCAGCCACACTCTGCCATTCAGGCCCTTTGCGGAAAAATATATTTGTTAATATTTAGGTTTATTCTAATGAGTTGGTTGTGCAATTGGATTGTTACTGGGTTGGATTGAGACTTGAGACACAGGTTTGAGAACTGACAGCTTTATTTAAACACGCATAAAGCACGCACGTACAATTAACTTTTTATATACAAAAGAATGTAAATATATGTGAATATGTATGAATGTATGTAAATACTCCTAGTATGTTAAACGTCTACAGGCTATCTTTATATTGTCACTGAAATAATTCAAATAAAAAAGAAGAAAAATAAAGATTTTTCTTTTTAAAACATAAGATTTGAGTTATTACTTCATTAAAAATTAACTGTAATGAATTATAAACAATTTCAACATGTGTTAACATCCTTGAGACAGGCTAAATTACACTTATCATATACTCTCCAGTTAAAAAAATAATATTTTCAAAACTGAAAGGATCCAGAAATATTAACTCAAAACAAGAGACTCTTAAACTGAGCATGGTGTTTTTTTTATGTGCTCTTTTTAAATATTTTCCTTAACATACTTCTAAACGCTAATTATTGTTCTTTTTAAAAAAAAAAAGTATTCAAAACAGGTAATTAGCTCAGGTATTTCATTTCATGCGGCTTAAGAATACCTCAGTCTGTAATTTAAAACAAACGCAGGACAAAAAAAAAAAAATAAACTTACATCTTGTAAACTCTCCATTAAAAGAGAGAAGTAAAAAAAAAATTAACGCAAATCTTTAAAATTAAACTTTAACAGCTAGCAGCAACCTGAGTACGTTTAATTAAGTTTTATGCAGGATCTATTCCTCGAACGTTTCTCGCCAAATTGATTCAAAAATTCATATCGTTCGCCAGATCCGGTAATTGCACGAGTTTGAATGATGAAGTGGATAGCTAATTACCTCTACCTGAAGGAAGACAAATTACGGAGAATCTGTTTTGATAAACAAAAATGATTATAGCGGAGTAGAGTATGTAAACTGAGTTAAGCTAAAGTGGGCATATTTATCAATGGTAATGAATATTGACATCAGATTTAAAAGCTTTTTAGAATTCCTAAATATGGTTTTGAATGCTTCAGATTACAGTTTTTCAAGAAAAAAGTTAATGAATTAGTAAGTACTTTTTTAGTTCAAAGTGTCATTTTTTTTTTTTTTGTAGAGAGCAATGCTTAAAAATACATTTGTTAATATTTAGGTTTATTCTAATGTAGTAGGTTGTGCAATTGATTGTTGCTGGGTTGGGTTGAGACTTGAGACACAGGTTGGAGAATTCACAGCTTTATTTAAACACGCATAAAGCACGCACGTACTATTAACTTTTATATATAAAAGCATGTAAATATATGTGAATATGTATGAATGAATGTAAATACTCCTAGTATGTTAAACGTCTACAGGCTATCTTTATATTGTCACTGAAATAGTTCAAATAAAAAGAAAAAATAATGAATTTTTTTTTAAACATAAGATTTGAGTTATTACTTCATTAAAAATTAACTCTAATGAATTATAAACAACTTCAACATGTGTTAACATCCTTGAGACAGACTAAATTACACTTATCATATACTCTACAGTTAAAACAAATAATATTTTCAAAACTGAAAGGATCCAGAAATATTAACTCAAAACAAGAGACTCTTAAACTGAGCATGATGATTTTCTGTGCTCTTTAAATATTTTCTTTAACGCTAATTATTGTTCTTTTTTAAAAAAGTGTTAAAAACAGGTAATTAGCTCAGGTATTTCATTTCACGCGGCTTAAGAATACCTCAGTCTGTAATTTAAAAACAAACGCAGGACAAAAAATAAACTTACATCTTGTAAACTCTCCATTAAAAGAGAGAAGGTAAAAAAAAAAATAACGCAAATCTTTAAAATTACTAACTTTAACAGCTAGCAGCAACCTGAGCACGTTTTATTAAGTTTTATGCAAGATCTATTCCTCGAACGTTCTCGCCAAATTGATTCAAAAACTCATATCGTTCGCCAGATCCGGTAATTGCATGAGTTTGAACGATGAAGTGGAGAGCTAATTACCCTATACCTGATGGAAGACAAATTACCGGAGTATCTGTTTTGATAAACAAAAATGATTATAGCGGAGTAGAGTATGCAAACTGGAGTTAAGCTAAAGTGGGCATATTTATCAGTGGTAATGAATATTGACATCAGATTTTAAAAGCTTTTTAAAATTCTTATATATGGTTTTGAAGGCTTCAGATAATAGTTTTTCCAAAATAATAATAATAACAATAATAATGAATTTGTAATTACTATTTTAGTTCAAAGTTTTATTTGTACAAAAGCCTTAAAAAACTACATTTGTTGAAATTTAGTCTAATTGTAGTGTGTAGTACAGTCAGATTGTAACTACGTTTGAATGAGTTGAGATTTGAGACATTGTTTTGAGAACTCTCAGTTTTATTTACAGACGCACAAACAGCGCACACAATTAACTACATACAATATTTAATACATTTAAAGACATCTAATGGGCCTGAATGGCCGCATTATAGCGCTCTGGCGCTCGGTGCCACAGGTTTCGGGTTCGAGTCCCGGAGGTGGCATGGATGTTTGTAGTGGTTCGAAATCCACTTTTGCCGGAGGTCCCGGTCTTCTGACTGACTGTAAGAGCGTCACGGAGTATAAGTCAGATACCTACGGGTGCTCCATCAGAACAGAAGCTGCACCTATCTTCCTCCTTCCAAGAGGGACACGACAATAACAACTACAAAGACGTATAAATATAGATTCGTGATAGGTCTGATAGCCGAGTGACTAGGGCTCTAGCGTCGGTGCCACTGGTTTCGGGTTCAAGTTCGCATGGATGTTTGTAGGGGTTCAAAATCCACTTTAAACCTTAGGTTCCGGTCTAATAGGATCGTAGAGCGTTGCGGGGGTGGTGATACTCACGTCAATAGCATATTCAAGTTACACGGGCCCCCTGGTTAGTTCTAAATGAGTAACAGCGTTCGTCGGTGCATCTCACTTTGGGCTGCTCACAGGACATGGCCATTACCACTCAGTCCATACTATCCACAAATGAATAGCATCATTTTCTAAACTAGTAGACCTAAGGTGGGAGTAAATTAATTTTCGAACAAAATATTTATTTAAAGCAATTCAATTCACTTTATTACGTCCAAAATAATAAAAAAATAAGCAATGAAGAAATCTTATTATATTCATCATAAAAATTATGTTGTTTACGACCAACCCTTTAAATACAGTGGTTTTATATAAGTGTTTAACATTGTGCAAGCATTAGACGAGAATTCATGAATTATCAGATCCACAGTTGAAAAGCGGAAAAGCTATATTATTTAGGGTTTCTAAGAAATAAATATTATGTTTGAACTTTGTAAACCTTTTTAGTTTCATTCTTTTACATTTAAAGTGTGGGTTTAGACTCATGTTCATTCTATTCAATCAGTATGTTTAGAGAATGTTGTTTACGTAGGAAGATCAGTTGGAGATTACGATATTTAATATCTAAATTCTGCTGGAAATATTGAAGATGTATAACTTTCTTAGTCGGAGGAATCTGATGAAGTCTTTTCATGTGAGAGGAAACGCAAGTATTACGATGTTGGAGACTTTTCACAGTGCTTCAAGTAAAATATTTTTGAGATAGAGTTTTCATTGGATATTAAGTCCAAATTCATATATACGAAAGCTATAAATAGAAGAGACTAAAAAGTAGAAAATTAAACATTGTAATTGTCATTATCGGTAAATTTTAAAAGTATCAACTGACATATAGTTTGAAATTCCTGGACACAATTAATAGGTTAGTTTCAATTAGTTCATCTTATTTTTTTACCAACAAACTATTACAACCAATTGGTTAGTCTTTTTTTTTTATTATAGATAAAATAACACATCTATGAAATTAACAATTTAGATGGTTTAAATTAAGTTCATTTTTAATATATTTTATTTCCAAATGTTTATCTTATTAAAATGCTAAAAAAACTTTAAAAAGTGCAGAATTTTTGGCTTATATAAAACCACATTAAAAACAAAGCATAAATCATATAAAGAACGTTATATCCCACAAATTTAATTTGCTTGTCCGAAGTGTACAATATTTGATAATGCTGCAATTGTCAATGTACAAATATACCGAAACTTTTATTAGTAATTCACAAATTTGCTTCTCCTAATCAATCTAAGCCTTAAAAGATAATGTTAAACATAATCAACCATAATATCTTACTTAAACAAGCATAAAAAAGATTGGAATATTTCAAAATCTAATATTCCAATAAAATGACTGATAATACTAATAAAATCTCGTATAACTGCATTTAATAATTTTCAAATACGTTAAGAATTTAAAAAGATATAATTTTCAAGTATATATATATATATATATATATATATATATACATATTTATTTATTCGAGATACAGTTAATATTAATCAATTGATGTTCATGCAATAATTAATTTAAAATACATTATTTAGTCACCATCCATAATAGGATGTTATGTATTTTCATGTAGTGTTTCCTGTTACACGATATCAGAGAGACAAATGAGAAATTTCACTGCTCACTAATTATCCTTGTTCTTACGTTGTGCTTTGAAAAGCTACAATAACTAACTATTGAAGTTGCATCATTAGGGAAGAGCGTCATATTGTGCCAGCTTAATTTTTAACGAACATCTCTTAGGTGTCATGCCAAAAGTTCACAACCTCCTCTTCCAGATAAACTAAAGGGCGTTACTCCCAACAGATTTATTTTTGCTTATTCAAAGTATGCAATAACTTTGTAACTCTCAATGTATACATATATTGCAAATTTTATTAGTAATTCTTAAATTTGCTTCTCGTATTCAATCTAAATCTTAACAAGAATTATTAAAAATAATCTGCCATAATAATTTAGTTACTATAAATATGGAAAGATTGGAAAATTAGGAAATTTAATTAATTTTTAAATAAAATTATTCATTCAGAAAATGGTTAATCATATTTATAATGCAAATTTTATTGATAATTCACAAATTTGCTGCTCGTGATCGATCTAAATCACTAACAGAGATTTGATAAACATAATAATCAATTATAACTTAGTTAATATAAGCACGAAAGATAGGAATATTCCAAATTTTAACTAATTTTCGAATAACATTATTCATTCAGAAAATGATTAATCATAAAGTAACAATATTAATGAATTGATGAGTAATAATTATCAAATACGTTCAAGAAATAAAAAGAAAATGATATAATTTTCTATTATTAATAATTTTATTATTATTTATTAGTGTTTATTTATTCGAGATACAGTTATCAACTGATATTCAGGAAATAATTAATTGGTAATACAAAATGCCATTTAGTAGCCATCCATAACAGGATGTTATGTCTTTTAATGTAGTGTTCCCTGTTACTGGATATCAGAGAGATAAATGAGAGATTTAACTGCTCTCTAATTATCCTTCCTCTTGCCCTGTGCTCAGAAACGCCACAATAACTAACTATTGAAATCTGGATTCTGAGCTCAAGGTTTCGATTATTTATGATACATATATTAACAAGGTAATGTGAACTGCTCTCTGTCCAGACACATTTATGTCAAATGCAGTTTAGATCTCACAAATAATTGGGATGGATTGCAAACTGCTTAAATAGCTAGGAAATGGGCATTCAATAAAGTTCACATTTTAAAATTTAACTAAATGCAGCAAATTTGATTCTTGTTTAATAAGTTATGCTCGTGATTGTATTTTACAAAATGCTCATACTTTATTTACATCTCAAAATGCCATTAAAGCGGTTGCTGTTTTTTGGTGGCATATTAAATTTAAATAATATCGGTTTCTCTTACGTAACATGTATTTTCCATGAACATTGTTTTGTCAAACTAAGGAAAAATTATATTTTTTTACGCAAGTGTGAGAAAATTAAATCTTTAAAATAAATTCAAAAAACGTTGAATCATTAAAAACAATTCTGATGGTCTTTTTTATTATTCAAATATAATTTAACACATAATAATACATAAGTTCCATTTTTTATATTTTTAATGATTTTTTCGTTATGTTGATAGATATTTATTAAACTTCATTTTTTAACATTGATTAAAAATTATAATTATTGAAATGTATATATTTTAATCGGGCTTGAGTTTCATGTGTTAATTTTTTTTTTTTTTTTTTTAATTTTAAATAATATATTAATGTTTGTTAATATGATGACATTCATATATTTATTATTACGAATTAGAATTATTATTAATAGTTTCAGGATACTAATAATTAATTTTCAATCTAATTTATGAAGTTAATTGGGAAAGGAAACTAAACACTGAAATCATGTAACGCAGATTATCTTTATATGTCAAAATGTATTGCATTTTTTTTTTAATTAAGTTTCTTAGGAAAAATTGAATTTAAAAAAATACACTGCATTTTTATAGTCTTTTGACTGGAATTTGCATTCATGTATGTATATTAGCCTATTAATGGAAATTTATACATAAACATATCTATTCATTATATACATATACATAAATATATATATATATATGCGATACACATAATTATCATTTCACATCTTTATTGTATAAATATACAATTTAGCTTTAAAACATAGTCCCCTGGCAACAACTGTTGTATCTTGTATTGTACCACATTTTTTTGCTGCCAAAATTGCTCTTTCTGCCAACCAATCAAGATTTTTGAATTGTGTGCATACATCGGGAAATATGTGGTCGATGAGATTATTTTGCGAGTCGATGATTGTGCAGTAATCTGTCGGCAATTTTATGCATCCAGTATTTTCATGTACAGCAACTTTTCCATCACCAATATCTAACAGTTGTTTTGAGAATGTTTCAGCGGATGGATCTTGAAGCATTTGAACGCGCATGTTTACTTTTATTTGTAATTTTTCAACATTACGTCACAGTGACGATGATTTTAAGCAAGCGTTGATTTCATCAGCGTACGTTGAACGTGAATCTCTATAGAATTGCCTTTTTTTTTTATTTAAAAGATTATCACAAATCACGATTCATTTAAAAAAATTCTGTTTTTAATAGTAATATATTTATTTTTCTATTGATGAAATTTGTCCTTAATACCTAGCTATTTCTCTCTGCTTAGTTTTAATATTATTAATTTCATTCAACAAGCAATACCTATCTTATATACAAATTTTATTACCAATGAATATGAAAGTAATATAATATTTCTAAACAGCAACATTAAAAAAATTATGGCATACAAGTTTTTAAAAAATATTTAGACAAAACATCTTAAACAAGACAGCAAACAACCTAAAAAAACGTGATATCTTTTAATAAACATAATAAATTTTTAATTTATTTTTTCAAAAAGAAAAAAAAAACTTTGGATAAGTAAAGCCGTAAATACCCTTACACCATAAAAACAAAATTTATTCCATCCCCTTAACAAAGTTTCGAATTAGTATGCATTTTTCTGGAATTCTGCGAACTGTTTTGTTCACTCTGCTGCAGTATTAGCATATAAGAGGCTAAGAGTGCCTTTAAGGGCATTTTAGTGATGCTGGCTTCTCTCGTGTGAGGTATGCATATTAGCATGCCATGCAATCGTTTGATCTCCAGTTTCAAAAGACGTAAAATGAATTTCCATACCAGGAAGACTGACTTTTCTTGTTTTCTTCTATTGCAGGCAAGTGTTTCTCGTGGGATGTTTCGAAATTGCACTTATTTATTAGCATCATGGGGGGATTTAAGAGATGAAGTTCGAGTATCTGAGATACTTTGCTAATTGCTTCTGTCTATTAGTGGAATGCAAGTTAATTATAATGTGGAAAATAATTTACATGAAGTTCTTGGCTTAGGAACTTGAACTATGATTATTATTGGTGTGAGTTAAATTTTATTGTTTTTTAATTGTAAAGTATTATTTTATATTTACGACATTTTCTTCTGATACCCAACTGTTTTTTCTCTGTTTAATGTTAATATTAATAATAATAAAATTAATTTAATCAACAAGTACTACTCATCCTATATACAAGTTTTATTAGCAATGAATGAAGTAATTTAATATTACTAAGTAGAAACATTAAAAATACGAAAATACAAATTTTATTACATACAAATTCAGCAAATACATTATATAAGAATTTCATTATAAATGAATATTAAAGTAATTTAAAATTGCTAATTACCAGCAACACAAAAATACAAATTTTATAACATACAAATTACAGCAAATTCATTATATGCAAATATTATTACAAATGAATTTCAAAGTAATTTAACGTTTCTAAATAGCAGCATTAAAAAAAAATACGAATATACAAATTTTAACAAGCAAAAACATTATATACAAATTTTATTTCAATAGAATGTTAAAGTACATATAATGCTTCTAAACAGCAAAAATTAAAAAAAAAAAAAAAAATTTTTAGACAAAGGTTTTCAAAAATATTTTGAAACAACATCTTCATAACAAAACTTGATAAATTTTAATAAGCATAATAAATTTTTATTCATTTATTTCAAAAAAAAAAAAAAAACTTTGTATTAATAAATAAAGCCGTAAATGCCCTTACACCATAAAACAAAATTTATTCCATCCCCTTAACAAAGTTTCCGAATTAGTATGCATGATTCTGGAATTCTGCGAACTGTTTTGTTCACTTTGTTGCATTATTAACATATAAGATGCTAAGAGTGGCTTTAAAGACATTTTAGAGATGCTGGCTTCTCTCGTGTGAGGTATGCATATTAGCATGCCATGCAATCGTTTGATCTCCAGTTTCAAAAGACGTAAAATGAATTTCCATACCAGGAAGACTGATTTTTCTTGTTTTCGTCTATTGCAGGCAAGTGTTTCTCGTGGGATGTTTCGAAATTGCACTTATTTATTAGCATCATGGGGGAATTTAAAAGATGAAGTTCCAGTGTCTGAGATACTTTGCTAATTGCTACTGTCTATTAGTGGAATGCAGGTTAATTATAATGAGGAAAATAATTTACATGAAGTTCTCAGCTTATTATGCTATGAAACTTTAGCAATATTTATTATTGCAGTGTGTTAAATTTTATATTTGTGAATTTTTTTGTTAAAATTGTTTTATTTTGGTATTTTTATTATTAAAATATAGGAATTAATATTTTATAAATATTTTTTTTATATTGTAATATTTTCAGTTTTCTTATGAGTTTTCTGATATTATTTTTTATTATTTATTAAGTTGCTGACATTATAAAAATTTATACCAGAGATTAATATTAGTTTTAAATTTTAATGTAACTTGAAAAATCTCTGAAAAATCATGCTTATCATTTTTGTTTTATTTCGTTGTGGAGAATCATAATTCCGTTATAAAGAAGCAATTGGACAGTTGCTAAACACTCGTATCCTAATTTTAGTATGCAATATGGTAAGACAAAGCTTATTCTGGATTGAAATTAATATTTTATTAACAAATTCATTTTTAGTGACACCTTTTTTTCTGCATATTTGTCATTTACATGATGTTTGCAATGCACAGCAAATACATTGTTTGCAAATTTTATTACGAATAAATATTAAAGTAATTCAATGTTTATATACATCAACATTAAAAAATACAATTATACTAATTTTATTACATACAAATTATAAGAAAAACATTATATGCAAATTTTATTACGAATGAATATTAAAAAATTTTAATGTTTCTAAACAGCAACGTTAAAAAAAAATATAATACACAAAGTTTTTCAAAAATATTTTGAAACAACATCTTCATAACAAAACTTGATAAGTTTTAATAAGCATAATAAATTTTTATTCATTTATTTATGAAGAAAAAAAAACTTTGTATAAATAAATAAAGCCGTAAATACCCTTACACCATAAAACAAAATTTATTCCATCCCTTAACAAAGTTTCCGAATTAGTATGCATGATTCTGGAATTCTGCGAACTGTTTTGTTCACTTTGTAGCAGTATTAACATATAAGACGCTAAGAGTGCCTTTAAAGACATTTTAGAGATGCTGGCTTCTCTCGTGTGAGGTATGCATATTAGCATGCCATGCAATCGTTTGATCTCCAGTTTCAAAAGACGTCAAATGAATTTCCATACCAGACCTTTTCTTGTTTTCATCTACTGCAGGCAAGTGTTTCTCGTGGGATGTTTCGAAATTGCACTTATTTATTAGCATCATGGGGAAATTAAAAGATGAAGTTCCAGTATCTGAGATACTTAGCTAAATGCTACTGTCTATTAGTGAAATGTAGGTTAATTATAATGTAGAAAATATTTTACATGAAGTTCTTGGCGTAATATTCCATGAAACTTTGGCAATATTTATTATTTACGTGTGTTGAATTTTATGTATGTGGTTTTTTTTATTAAAATTTATTAATTTGATATTTGTATTATTAAAAATTGGTTATTATTATTTTATAAATACTTTTATAAAATATTATATTATCAGTTTATAAATCAGTATTAATATGGCAGCTTTTATTATTTATTAAATTATTTATACTATAAAATGTTATATCAGAGATTAAATTTACTTTTAAATTTTAGAATTTAAATGAAAACCTTTATTTTTTTAAATTTAAAATTTGAAAATAATCTCTGAATAAAATCATGGTTATCTTTTTTTTTTGTGGTTTTATTTCATTATGGGGAAACATGCAGACTTGATTACTAAAATGCATAGTTAGATAGTCATCAAAAAACGTAATTTCAACGGACATAAAATAATTCTACCATATTTTTTATTTTATAATATTTGTATTTTTTATATAAATTAAGACAAAGAAAAAAATATATTATTTACTAAAGCAGAATTTATTTGAATTGGACAAAAATCGTTTCATATAATGCTTATGTGTAGAAAAAGAAATCATTAAAATTGCAAAAAAAGAATCAAACGTTTCGGTGTGAAGATTTACAACTAAATATATTGAACCAATTATTAATGTGAAGCCGACATCTGACATTTTCACAAGCTGTATTTATGTTTATCGATACAGTTGGCTGAAATTTTCTTGCAGGATACTTGTGCATTATAACCACAATTCTAGATAGATTGCCAAGTCGCCGTTGTGTGTCAGGCACCATTCTTAATTTGAACCTCTTGTTGGCTTTATTGAAGACTACATACGTCCATCTACCTGGCTAAAGAATTATTTGTCAAGCACGAAGACAATCAGTTGAAATGATTGCCATATGATAGAAGACAACATCTTATTGAAACGTAAGATGTGCTGTAAGGGTGCCACAAAAATACCACCAAAAAGGTCCAGCAATGAATGGAAATTGCTCTTTTGATCATAAATAAAAATTTATTCAGCTGTATAGTCTGCCAGATGAGTATCCAAGCGTTGTCCTGAAATCTATATATAAGACTTTGGTAGTCATTATGGAAGAATTTAAAGATGGACATTGCGCTGAAAACAATTCTAAACAGCCATTGAAATTATTATACGAGCTTGGAAATACGCTTGTCGGTATATAAAGATGAGGGCCGCATGTTGACAATAGGTGTCGTCCTGTTTTTGAATCGCTTATCTATAATCCTTGGGGACACATATAGCTAGATTATATGTCGATTAGCAGATATTAAAGAATCAATATTATGAGAAGTACTCTGACTAATGATCTATCTTCTTGTTTTATCGTCTTTCTAGTTAGTTTGCTGCATTCTTGATGGTGTGTTATATTAGGGCTCATTTGTTTCTGCCAACATCATGGAAACGTCGCTTAATATGAGTGAAATGTCAAATATTCCTTCGATTTCAACATCTTGTTTCTTTAGATCACTTTTTATGTTCTCACTCAGTTGGTGATATATGCTTATGCTTTGTGTGAACTCATAAGCAGTGAAATGATACAGTCAAAGAAAGTGAGTAGTCAAATTTGAAAGGAGATAAACCTTAGAAATGAATCATCTTTTACACACCAACCCGCTGCGTAGTTACTAATGCTGTGGAGCTCCATTGATTCATTTATTATCCACCAAAATTTGCATTTACATGATGCATAGAAAATAATTGTTAGTTTTCTACTTTAAGAACATTGTATTTTTTTGTCGGACATGTAATTTAATGTTTTCGTCTTATGATTAGTTCACTTTTTTGAAAAGGAGTATTTATTTCTTTATATAAATCAAAATTATAATAATTTTTAAATAAAAATTTCTTAAGCATCATAATATAAATTTTGGAAAGTATTAATACAGATTCTTTCCATCATTTAGAATAATTTTCTGAATTAATCAATTCTTTAATTAATTTTCGGTTTAAATGTATTTTCAATACATGATGTTCATTCAAGAATAAAATGCAATTTTGAATAAACTATGCAAATATGTAACATATTTTTATAAATTAAATATATATTTAACATGGCAAAGCAACTATGTTTTTGAAGTAAGTTAATTAGTACTCCTTATACAAAATATTACGTAGAAAAAATAATGATATCATTATAGAAATCATTTTGAAAGCAAAATTTGTTCTATTAAAGTTATGTATTTAATATTTATTACGAAAACATAAAAACATATTTTAAACGATAAAAATATTTATCATTTATTAAATAAATGTTATTATTTTATTTAAAAAAAATTATTGAATCGTTGAATTTGATTTTCAATTTTTTAAAAAAAAATAAATATTTTGATCTTGATATACTACGAAATTAAATTAGTTGTCAATTTGTAATTTCCAGCAATTATATATTACATAGGAAAATAAAAACATTTTACAAATTAAAACATATTTATTTCATTTATTTTAGAAATTCAATTAGTTATTAATTGTGAATAGACTCTTAATTTAGATTCATAGGAATAATATATATATTTTTTAATTTATTCATTTCGAACGAAAATTGTGCATATTTAAAGAAAGTAGAACATAAATATTTAGTGTCAATTTGAAGTATAAACTAAATATTATAAAATATCTTATTTTAGTACACTTTGTTACCGTTTTATTGCAACCTAAATTCAAATACATACTTATTTATATGCTTAAAAATGCATTCCTTTCATGCCAAGAATTCCAATGGTTTAAAGAAATATCAAGTCACCGAAACATCAAATTTGAAAAGGAAATTAAATATCTTAATAGAATTCGGCTTGGAAATTAAACTTGTATTCGGGATGCCCGTCTTTTTCTTTTACGAGTTTCGGTATTCCACCAAAATAAGCTCGTAAAATCAATTTCTTGTTTCTGTTTTACGGAGGAATGCGAGTTTTATCAGAGCTACTGGCTGGATTTGATGTCCCGTAAAGCGATTTGATCTCTCATCTGTAAAACAACATACTAAGATTTGGTTTATGTTTGGCCATCCAGCTAGAAGTCGGCCTGAACTTCTCCTATCGCTTTTCCGAAAGGAAATCTTCAAGGGGATTTGGACTTGACTTTCCAATTAAGACTGCGGGAAATATGTTTGGCAATTTTGTCCACCTCGATAGTTCTCTAAAGAGCGCCTTGCCTATCGCACAGTCTTGATAAAGAATAGGGATTCGCTCTCTCGTACTATGAGAGCATAATTTGCATTTTTATTAAGATTCATTTAATAAGAGGACTCAAAAGCCTGACAGTTGGAAGTTAGGATCATTCATGGCTTAAATAAGGTATAATCATGAAAGGGGAATTGAAATGTATGGTCCTGGTGATTGTGTAATATTTAAATAATCTAACAAATTTGTCCTAATCATATTGTTTTCCTGTAAATAAAGTCATTTAATTAGAGTATTTCTCCACTTAGTTCCCTTAGTGAATGAGTGATTCTTGTAACCTTTTGAATTTCCTTTCCTTAAAATTAACAAATTTAGTTCTGCTTACATTTATTAAGATTACTTAAGTGTATGCTTTGATGTAACAACAACTATTTGTAATAATAAATATATTTTTAATGAGGTGAAATCATACATTTTTGAATTATTCAAAAATGTACGAAAAGCATTATTCATGTTGCACAAAATTAAAGACAAAGTAAATAACACAATGTTTTGAAATTAACATGTTCAGTTCTGCTTACAATTGTTGAGATTACTTCAGTGTATGCTTTGATGTGTTGGCGTTTTAATAGCAACAACTATGTGTAACAATTGATTTATTTATAATGAGGTGAAATTATACATATTTAGATTATTTAAAAAAAATGTATGAATAGTGTCAATCATGTTGTAAAAGATTAATAGACTTTTAATGCAGAAGCACATGAATAATAAATGTATTTTTTTAATTTTATTCATTTCGTAAGAAAATTGTACACATTTAAAAAGTAGAGCATAAATATTTACAGTCAATTTTAGGCTTAAACTAAATATTATAAAATAACTTATTTTAATCCACTTTGTTACTGTTTTATAGCAGTTACCTAATTCCCAAATACATATTTATTTATATTTTTAAAGTGCATTCATTTCATGTCAAGAATTCCAATAGTTTAAAGAAACAATAAGTCACTGAAACATCAAATTTGGAACGGAAATTAAATTTCTTAATAGAATTCAGTTTGGAAATTAAACTTGTATTCGGGATGCCCGTCTTTTCTTTTACGAGTTTCGGTATTCCACCAAAATAAGCTCGTAAATCAATTTCTTGCTTCTGTTTTACGGAGGAATGCGAGTTTTATCAGAGCTACTGGCTGGATTTGATGTCCCGTAAAGCGATTTGATCTCTCATCTGTAAAACAACATACTAAGATTTGGTTTATGTTTGGCCATCCAGCTAGAAGTCGGCCTGAACTTCTCCTATCGCTTTTCCGAAAGGAAATCTTCAAGGGGATTTGGACTTGACTTTCCAATTAAGACTGCGGAAAATATGTTTGGCAATTTCGTCCACCTCGATAGTTCTCTAAAGAGCGCCTTGCCAATCGCACAGTCCGATAAAGAATAGAGATTCGCTCTCTCGTACCATGAGAGCATAATTTGCATTTTTATTAAGATTCAATGAATAAGAGGACTCAAGGCCTGACAGTTGGAAGTGAGGATTATTCATGGTTTGAATAAGGTGTAATCATAGATGTGAATGAGGAATTTGTAATGTGTGGTGCTGGTGTTTGTATAGTTAAATAATCTAACAAATTCGTCCTAATCATATTGCTTTCCTGTAAATAAAGTCATTTAATTAGAAGTATTTTGACACTTAGTGCGTTTAGTGTATTGTGACGCTTTGAATTTTCATTTTTTAGAATTTTAATAAATTAACAAGGCTAATTCTGCTTACATTTATTGAGATTACTTTAGTTTATGCTATGTTGTGTTGACATTTTAATAACAACAGCAATTTGTAATAATTAACTTTTCTATAATGTGGTAAAATTATATAGCATTGGATTATTTAAAATAATTACTTGAATTTTGTTTTTAATCTTGTTATAAAAAAAAAAAAGACGAACTAAATGGAAAAAAAAAAAGTTTAAATTAAAAGATTAGTTCTGCTTACATTTATTGAGATTACTTTAGTTTATGTTTTGTTGTGTTGGTATTTTAATAACAACAGCATTTTGTAATAATTAATTTATCTATAATGAGGTAAAATTATACATTATTGGATCATTTAATAAATTGTATGAATAGTGTTTCAATCATGTTATAAAAAAATAAAGACAAATTAGATAACGAACACTTTTTTTTTATTAGTTCCGCTTACATTTATTGAGATTACATTAGTATATGCTTTGCTGTGCTGGTATTTTAATAACAACATAAAATTGTAAAAGTTAATTTATCTTTAATAAGGTAAAATTATACATTATGGATTGTTTAAAAATTTATGAATAGTGCTTCAATCATGTTATAAAAATTAAAAACAAATTAGTTCCAGATGCAAGACAGACAAATTAAATTCCAGATGCAGACTTTACAACTTTTATTTATACAAAAAAAACATTAGTTTTGTAACAAAAGATTCAACCAAAATTATGTATTATAGACTTAATCTCAAATTCTCAAACGTCGAATTTCCAATAAATGTGCTCATTGAATTCTTGGAATATATTTTGTTTGGTATCATCTTATTCCCTTGCTTCAACGTTAGCTAAATAGTGTTACATTCTATTATCAACCATAAATAAAATGCATTTGTAGCAAACGTCTCTGTCACCCATCAGGACACTCTTGCCCAAATTGACAGGAGGCATCATGTCCCCTGTATCCAATGAAATGCTTCAATTTGTCATGTCCCCCAAATCCCTTGTATAACAATCCCATCTGTCATTACAGCTAAAGTCTTGAAAAAAAAAAAATATGCTTGGAGATTGTCCAGATATATCCAATTTAAAAAAATTGTTCCTTTTAAAACATTAAATAGAATCTAAAATTATCCTAATATCAAAAAAACGTTTTTATCATTGCAATTGACTATTATATATTTAATTTTTTTTTCAAAGTGATAATATTGCTTAAATAGACTGTTCTCTTTATATAGCGGAGAAAAATGCATTCCAAAACATAAAAATAAAATAAATTGATATAATTAAAAAACACCATTAATTTTTAATTTAAGCATCTGAACCCAAAGAAGCCTCTAATCAGTTTCATGTAGATAAAATTAAATTAAATTTCAAAAATATGTCTTTAACAACGATTTCTCATGAAACTGTATTTTACTAAAATATTATTGTACTAAAATATTTTATTTTATTTATATATTAGTCTGCATTTGTTTATTTTTTTTTTATTTTCTTCTATTTCAAAAAATACAATTCTTTGAGTCGTTCAACAACTTAGGAAAAAAAAAAACGACCGAAAAGAAATATAAAAAAAAAATACTATTTTATTTAATTACCGTATTAAATGCTTTTTATTATATAGTATTTACTAATTTTCCCTTAATAACTAGTGTTTAACTTGACAAATTTTATGTACAGACAGGTATAATTTCTTTCAACTTGATGTGCTATTCAATAAATTTATAAAGTTTAAATGATTATTCAATTAACTATTTATTTTTCATAATTTTAAAAATAATTTATCTCCATAATAGACATAATTCATTTTTTTTTTTTTTTGTTGAACTTTGGTAACCTCGTGTTCCAAATATTTATGATAGAAACAGTTGGAGATGACCAGATATTTCAACCTTATCCCTCCTCTATGATAACTACGCACAGAACATGTGACTTCTAAACAGCATACAATACATAAACAAATACATAAAGCCAACTATGACAGAGATGATGATGCAAAAGCAACACATCGTACACATCATGTTCCATTTATGCATGCCAGGAAAGGTTTGAGATGACCAGATATTTGGACGTTATCCCTCCTCTATGCTAACTGCAGACTGAACATGACAAATAATGTGACTTCTAAACTTACTATACCTGCATACAGAAACCCAACTATGGCAGAAATGATGAAACAAAATAACATATGTCTTACAAAACGGATCATGATGTCTTCCCATGCTTATCAGAATGTTCGCCACGTCTGAATAGCTAGTTCTTTCATTTCACATGCAGCAGCTATAGCAAACATCAATAATTTTATAGAAAAAAATGCAGTTCAGAAACGAGTTGCTTGACGTCAAAGATACCTTAAATCCTCTACCTTATCGGCATGATGCTAGATGTATTTTTAAAGGGGGGATGGGGGGGAGAATTCAATCCCTTAAAATGTTTTCCTACCTTTTAAGGGATTGGATGGCATCTAATATTCTTGAAGCAAAGTTTTTATTTATATATGTTTGTACATAACAGACGTTGGGCCCCATGAATGCATCATTTGATTTTTAAAACAAATCAACCATACTTTGTAAAATATCTGTAAAGCATTTCTTAGTCATAATGACGTGGCATGGATGCATCTATGCCATCACATATCTACTTGAATTTTCATGAGGTTCATACATCATACCTTTTTTTGGATCAGCGGATCTTTCTCAAACAAAACCTCAGAAAAGCCACGTATATATCACCCCGTAAACCTAAAACATGAAAAATTCAACGCTATTCCACGCTCAATAAATCCCAAGGCAGTTTTCTTCACCCTTCGCTTGATATTATATAGATTTATTTCATGTATGTTCCCAAGTTTATTCTGCTTTCTATTCTCTTTACAAAGTCCAGAAAAATAACATGAAGACTTAGGGGGAGAGAAAAAGAAAAAGAATCATTGCTGAGAGTTACCCCAGGCATTAGCTTACTTTTCCCCATATGCCATTTCTTCGTGAAAACTTACTCGGAACGCTTCATGAAATATTCACGCAGGCGCACATGTCGTCACATGCATGCTTCGCATCTGCTTTATCGTAGATCCTACTTCATTTAGAATGAAATATAAGTTCCGTTCCAACTAGAGTCTAACTATATAGTTCCCTAAAACAAATAGCAAGCTGGGTTTCAAGAAAAAAAAATTAACTAAAGAGATTTTATGTAGTAAAACTAATGTTTTTAGTCTAGACTGAATTTATAGATCTAAACTAATCTAGACTATATTTTTGTAGAAGTAGACATACTTTTTTGATAAATATTCTGCCGTTAATTTAGATTTTCCAAAAATTTGTCATGTTTGAGTTAACATAAATAACACATTTTACAATGCAATGAATTTATTAAAATAACTAACATATTTTAATTAGGTTCTAATGCAATTTTTATTATTTTTATTTTTAACTGTTGGTTTTTAATACTTGCTTAGGTATTATTTTATAGGCATCGCTTAATATTATTATTTTTAATTTATCATATTTAAATTTCCAAACTCATCATAAAATTAAATTTGTTGAATAATTAGAAGTATTATTTCACAGTACATATTTATTTCCCTTGCATAAATTGCGTGCATGCAAAATAACTTCAAGAAACCTTAAATAAATTATTAAAAATATATTCATCATGAACCACTATAATCGCAAAAGATTTTTTTTCACACTAGATACGTATAACCTGATATTAAAACGTATTATTCTTTCAATTTAATTAAAATCATATGATTCCAAAAGGTTTTGCCATAAGTAGTCCAATACATGAGCCATTGAAATTTATTCCACCTTCAAATTAACTGATTCCAGAAGAAGCTGGTCTCAGAAGGTGCACCATTTAACTAAATAATTTGTCCTTCAAATTAACCTCTATAATCCCAAAAGATTTTCTCATAAGAGATATATTATGAAAATAAAACGTATTTACCTATTAATTCAATTATAAACTTTATGATGTTTGCTATAGGTGTCCCACTGCATTTGTAACTAAAATATATTTGTCCTTCAAATTAACGCTTTTGATTCCAACAGAAGTGAGTCTCAGGAGGCACACTACTTAATTAAAGCATTTGTCGTTAAAATTAAACCTTATAATACTAAAAATATTTTATGATAACAGATATGATAAAAATGATTTTATGATAATGATATGTTTTATGTTAAAATGTTTTATGATAATTATATCACCTATAATTATGTAGGAAAAAATGAAATTAAAACTTATTTTCCTTTCAGTTGAAGTATAAACCTTACGATTCCAAAAGGCGTTTGCTATAAGTGGCACACTGCGTGGGCGACTAAAACATATTCGTCCTTCAAATTAACCCTTCTGATCCCAAAAGAAGTAAATCTCAGGAAGCACACTATTTGATTAAAGCATTTATAATTCAAATTAGTCCATGCAATTCCAAACAGATCCTGAATCCTAGAAGACACTCTCTGTAAATAACATTTTAATGTGCGATCTCAACTTCTGAGAATTAACGGATCTTAATCACTGAGATTAACGGGAATTAATCAGTAGGATAAAGATTTTTTTATTAGAAGGATTTAAATCAAATGATTTTTGTATAATCAATTTCGATGTGTCATCATAAATTGATAGCTTTCTTCACTGATATATAAAGGCTGAAAAGCTAATATAAAAGTCATCTAGAGTTCCTTTAACAGTAAGAAAGCCGTCTTGTTAAGAATGTATTTCATCAGATCTTTAAAAAACATTATCTAATTTGGATTTAAGGGGCCAATCATACAGTTAAGCGTTTAATTGTACTTAAATAAGCTTAGTAAACATTGTTTCCAAATTTATCTTTACTCAGAACTATTCATGTAATATTCAGACAAAGCCCATTATGTTAGCCAAAGCCCCAGTTACAATATGTCCATTTTTCTTACATGTTATATTTTCAAAATAAAATACATTGTACTTTCAAATTATATTTTAACAATGCAGTACACCCTCTGTAATCCAACCACTTGACAAACCAACAGCCTCACTAACTCGACGCACCTGTTGGAACACTGCCTCGATGATGAGTTCTTTTTCCTATTAAAATTGGAGCCCTACCCTCATAATTTGTACTCTATGTCAGTTATTATTTCGACCTTCAGTGTGTTAATTATCTCTTTAACTTGCCATTACTGAATACTTTTGTTACCAAGTTAGAAGATGTAATATAGATATATATATATATATAATGTAATGTAATGTAGATGTAATATATATATATATATATATACACACTCAAGAACCAAAACAATATAACCACCTGTCAATAACGAGTTGGCCCACCTTTTGCGCGAAACACAGCTTCAACCCGCCTTGGCATGGATGCCACAAGTCCTTGGTAGATGGCTGGAGACAGATTGTACCAGATGTTTAAGCAACGGTCACGCAAATCCGAGATATTGCGAATTGGTGGTCTTCGAACTCTGAGCTGCCGTCCCAGGACTTCCCAAATGCGATCTATCGGATTGTGATCCGGTGAGTTAGGCGGCCATGACATTAACTGAATTCAGCATCATGTTCCTGGAACCACTCCAACACAATTTTAGCCTTGTGACAAGGGACGTTGTCCTGTTGGAACATTCCATTTGCAGCTGGAAAAACAGAAGCCATGTAAGGGTGCAACTTGTTCGTAGCATTCATGGTCTGCTCTAACACAACCACGGGTCCCAGAGACGCCCAAGAGAACATCCCCCAAAGCATAATACCGCCACCACCGGCTTGTGTATGACCTACAGTACATTGAGGGAGCAACTGATCGCCTGGAAGACGGAGTATCCTAACACGGCCATCGGCGTGATGAATGACAAACGGTGATTCATCTGGCCAGGCAACTCTCTCCCACTGATCCATAAACCAGTCACGATGTTCCCGGGTCCAGCGCAGGCACAGCTGGCGATGACGCTTGGTCAGCAAAGGCACACGAGTGGGACGTTTGCTGCGTAGCCCTATATCCAACAGTGTCCGCTGAACATTGTGCTCCGATACTATTCTACTTGGCCCTGCATTGTATTGAGCTGTCAGCTGAGCCACTGTCTGGCTCCGGTTTTGCTTCATCATGCGAGACAGTCTCTGGCGAACTTTTTCTTAGATAGCGTATGGACGTCCAACACCATGTCGTCTACTGCTGGTTTCACCGTCATTCATCCACTTTGCATAACTTCTAACAACTGTAGATCGCGAACAACCCAGGAATCGTGCAGTTTCGGCAATACTTTTTCGAGCCTTCGAGCCATTACAATCTGCCCTCTATCAAAGTCGCTTAGATCCGCAAGCCTTTCCCACCACACACAGAAGTAAGTGAAAGAATGATTCTCCAGACTCTCCAGCAGCAGTTAAATAGCACTTCGACCTGATCACGTGCCTTTACGTCATCCAGGCGAGTTCATTGCAAGATGTAGGGGTGGTCATAATGTTTTGGCTCTTGAGTGTATATATATATATATATGCGTGCGTCTGTGTAATGCACTCTATATTTTTCTATTGACGCTCTGTAGTCCGGACATTCTCTGTAATCTTCCGAATAACACATGATATGCCAAAGTATTAGTTTATGTTCAAGAAAGGAAAATTAGAATGTACTCTTTGAAGAAAAAAATTTCTCATAATGTATGCAGTTATTTTGCTGCTAACTTAAAGAAAAATAATCGTCGTGTTTCTATTTAAAATTCACATCAGATCCTACAAAAACTTTGTTAATAGAATTTAATATTATTTTTAAAGCCCTATTTTTATTAATTGTTTATATGCATTGCTATGCCTACATTCATCCAGTAATATTAAATTACAGTGAATTCTTTCAAACCATTTACGTAATAAATTTAGTTTGTTTAAATAATAAGAGTGTCGATTTGTACCTCAATTAATTCAAAATATTAATCCGTTTTCTAAAATATTATATTACACTTTATATTATAATATATCTTTTATATATTTTATTTGTATATATTCTAAGCCTTAGAGAAATTTTAATTGTTTAAAAATTCTACCAATTTCATTGGTGAATATTGAAGCAACTTCTTGGGTTTTACAATGATTTCTTCCAGATATCTAAATAAATAAATGTTTATTTTATTTTTTTTTGAAAGAAAAGTTACTTAAGCTTCATGACTCTCTTCCATGGCTTTACAATAATTTCTTTCATATATCTAAATATGCACATGTATATTAATCAATTACTTTATCTTGCTAGTCATATCCCATTTAACATGGGAATTTAAATTTCTCAGTCTGTTTCTCAATAATTACCTTTGAAAAAGCAATACATTTTCTCGAAAGAAATGTACTTATGCTTTATGGCTCACTTCTATGGTTTTCAACAATTTCCTTCGGATATTTTGAAATTTTATTTGTCCTTTAATTTATATTTCTAGTCAAATCCCGTGTAAAATCGGGATAAAACTTTCTTAACATTATCATTGATTCACTTCAAAAATCAATGCCTTTTCTTGAAAGCAAAATCACTTAAGCTAATAGCTTCCTTCTAATGGAGATTTATGTGCATATGTTCTCAATTAATTTGAATTTGAATCTGTTTTAGTTAATACAAATTTGTTTTAGATGTTGTCCCAAGTAAAAATATTTAAAATACATACAAATATTAAGTTCTGAATAATCAAAGGCTTTCTTTAAAATGTTCAATTAATGAATGATATTAAAATGCTAATATTTGCTAGTGAAAAAAAATCATGTTTAATTAAATTTGTTTTGTTTTTTCTGTGAATCGAATATCAATTATTAATAAAACAATTTTTTAATTCACTTGTTTATCTTTTTAATAATTTTCTTTAACTTTATTTTTCTTAATATTGTCGATAACTTAATAATTATACTTAAAAGACATTTCTGGTAATCCATATTCGCTGTTTTTGAATTTTAATTAAACTGAAAACTCATTATCTAAGCAAATTCAAACATTTATACAAGTTTTGTTTTTTATTCCTGAAATCGAAATGGAGAACAAGTTAATTATTGTAGAATTATAATTCCTGTTTGATTCTTCCCGGCAGCAAATGAATGTATTGAAATATTGTTTATTGCTTTTGACTAATTTAAAATAATATTTATTTTTTATGAATTATTAAACACAATCAAAATTGTTTAATTTATTTGCCATTTTTAATTAATCCCTTTAGTATATTTTGAATGTAATGATATAAACAAACTTTTAATAAGCTTTTAATTCGAAGTATTTTTATGAAAGCTAATAAAATATTTGTGATCAAGTTAACGTTGTCAAACTAATAAATGTTTGTTTTTAGTTGAGTGCGTATCTTTTTCACTGTGTTATAATTTAATTAGTTATTCAATTTCAAGGTTTTATAATTTTTAAATGAACCCACATTTATCTAATAAACACTGGCTTACGAAAAATTTAGAAAAATAAAACAGTTGTAATTGTGAAAATCTTCTTTATTGAAATTTAATAAAATTTGACAAATTGTGTTTACATGCTAGACACAAACGAAAACAAAAGCTTGTATTTTGGTTTGATACTATCAGAAATGGAAAACAGAACAAAAAACACAATATGCGTTATTTGCTTTAATATAGAATGTGATCCCATCTAGATGCTATAGAAGTACAGCAAAGATGTTCCATGCTCAAAATTATAACATTTATTTAAAATCGGTGCTAGGCTCATCGCTTTATCAAGGGTTTTCAAAGATTCGGAAGTTTTGCAATGTACAGGTTAATTGCTGCAGTAAATCTGCCTTGAGCATCCTAAACATGCTCTATTGTGTTCAAATCTAGAAAATTATGGCTGACTTAAATGCAAAATGGTCTTCTTACGTAGATAATTCTCCATTAGACTGACTCTCTATCTTGATCTAGACTTATCTTATAAGATAAATAAGTCACCAATTACATCTAAGTAAGGACAAACACTTTTTGGGAACCTCACCAGAAAATGTCCCTGGGGCAATATATAGATCAGTATTGCCATCTCTGTCCACACTTATGTCCAATGTTACGTCTCTTTCAAGGACATGACTGTAATAATAGCGAGTTTCCGTCATCCACCTCACCAAAGTCATTTTGAGTAACTTTGCAAAATAAATAAATAAATAGAGAGTCAGATATTAATCACGAATATATCATTTGCAATTAGTGACAAATTACTTTGTTGGACCTTCATTGGTTTGCATTTCAATTTACATGTGTGTTCGAAAAATTAATATTTCCAATTATGGGGCATACAGTGAGTAGAGTTGAGGAGTAGACACAGCGTTTGACAACCTTAGTACAACCCTTCTTGTAGAAGCCTTCTATGCACAGTTTATCTGGAATACCAAACTTTCTGGGACTTACAACAGAACATTTAAGGTGTATTGATGTATCAGATCTATGCCTCTTCGCAGTTTGTTTCAAATAACAATCATGTGATGCATTTACAGCTCTAGAATTTCCTCAGCTTCAAGGAGCAGATTCCTTTCTTAAATACATTCCATATTCCTTGGTTATAATCAATCATTCAGGTTATGGAACAATTACATTTTTCCTTTTAACCATCTTGCTATAAATGCATTCGATGCTTGTTTTGTACATATACTGCAAACTTTTTTAAAAAAAAGAAACATTTTTGCCCTATAATCACTATATATATATTTTTTTTTTTATTAATTGAAAATCTTTGTATTTTGTGATTTTTCTTATCAGGGGATGCGTAGGTCATTGCTTTCTTGCTTCCAGCTACGGCCTATGATTATTTTTCTTTAAAAAGTCACATGATAAATATACTCTTTTAAAATGTGTTCATATTTTGATGAAAAAATAAAACATGAAACAAGATGGCACATCACTGTAATAAAAAAAAAAAATAATATTAGAAAATATTTTGTTCATTGTTTTCTAATTTATTGAAAACTGCAGGATAGAACATTTCACAACAAAGTACTGTTAAGAGATGAAGGGTTTTACATGGGTTATTTACTATTTATTGTATATAGTAAAATAATGGTTGTAGGTAGTAGTTGTTGTAGGTATAAAGTAAATAGATATAGTTGTAGAAGGGGTTTCAAGAATTCATTACAACTAGCTAAAATTATATTTTTGATTTTAAAATTGTGATAAACAAAGCAGCCAAAATTTTGTTAGATAATTTTACTGTATATTGTTTTTGACGGCAAGATTATTTGGACCAATGCATATCTATTCGTGCATGAATATTTAAAAATAAATAAATAAAAGTTTTGATAATTTTACATTTGAGTACTAAAATCTTTATACCATCTACTAAAAAACTTAGTAATTTAATGTATTATAATTGCATTAATCATACTACTTAATACGTTTTAGTATACTATATTATGTATTCTTCATTATATTATTTCTGCCATATTTAACTAGAAATAATATAATTCAAATATTTTTCAAAAGTTTGTACGTGTGGCTGGCCTTGGACAAAATTAATATTTATATGGAACTTGTATATTAACATCCGCTTTTTGCATCCGTATGTGAAGATTAACTTATGCAGTTTGTGATTGATTTTTTAAGTGCAATAAAATTTAGTTATAAAACAGGAATTATATATTTCACTAAAAGTCTTGCGATTTATTTTTTAATCTTTACAGTGTGCATACATCATTTTCATGGATTAAAATATATTTGATTAATGATTGATTCAAAATATAAAATCATTATATTTACGTTAATAACATTTTATGTATTAATATAAAATTTTACCGTACTATTTTTTAACTTTTATTTGTGTAAAGAATAATTATTAGATTTATTCATTCAATTTAATGTCTCATTTTTTAAATTTGTAATGTATATGTTCCAAAAATTTAAAATTATATTTAAAAGTCATTCAAAAACAATCCCTTCTACCTGCATTGCGTTACTGTATATCCCCTTGCATTTATTTTAAATAATTATATTAAGATTTAAATTATTTAAATTATTTTACTTGATACAATTCTAACTAATATTAGGAATAATTGAATAGAAATAGCTTTAAAATTAATTTAAGCTACCGTATTTTATTTACTACGCCACGTAATTTTAAATAGCCGTTTGCGTGTTGAAAGAAGCCACTACAGAACTGCAAACATCGACTCACCTGATTCATCGTTCTAAATTACATCACCCCACCTATATCCTGAACCGAAAAGAATTCGAACAATCGAATAACAGAAGGGAGCGGTCCCTTACATTGAAACCTCGTCTGAGAAAAGTAATTTGGAAGAAGGAGGCGTCGAAAAGAACGATTTTCCTATTAACTCCCAAGGCTTTTCCTGATTGCAAACCCCCGATCCCTTTTTACCACCCCTTTCTCCTGGATAGCCGACCGGTAATTGCGATCCGGGTAATAGCTGGAAGGAGGAAGAATTCCGATTCTGTGTTGTCCTGGCACCCATGTCCTCAAGGTTCGGTATTTTCAATATTGAGAAAGTAGAGGGATTTACTGCTATTTGCCAAGTAGTTGACGTTGCTTTTCCTTTTTTGGACCTCACAAACATCGTTGCAGCAATGGGACGCAATGCTGGCTATAAAACTTGCATAGAATTAATATAGGTTTCCAATTTCTAGAAACCACTCGGTTAGACTTTTTTTTCTTTTATCAATGTGCGTATACAATCTTCTGAAAGAAGTTGGCTGGGTTTAAAATGGTTTCGTGGACGATGTTGCTTAGATAGGTATGTTTGGTAAGCAGTTAAACGACCCTGAACTCAGGTTTGCTTGAAGAAAAAATAATAAATAATATTGCATGTTTTGCATAAAGATTTATGCGTAAAGTTTTGGAAAATATTGCTGTTTTGGTGATTTTAATATATTTAGTTTTTAGGTTTCAAGCAAAATGTTGAGATATATGTATGTTTGGTAAGCAGTTAAACGACCCTGAACTCATTTGGAAGAAAATAATTAATATTTTTTTTGCATAAAGATTTATGCGTAAAGTTTTGGAAAATATTGCTGTTTTGGTGATTTTAATATATTTAGTTTTTAGGTTTAAGCAAATGTTGAGAAGAAAATAAAACGTTAATGAAATATATTTTTTCAATCTATTGCTGTAACCTAAAAGAAAAAAGGAAATTTTTATTTGTAAAAGTAATGATTTAAAAACAAGTCCGAAGAACAATTTTAATAAAAAGATATAAAGATCATATAACAAATTTTACAACATTGTTTTATTTTTATTTTGTTGTATAAAAGTAGTTAATAAGTAGTTGACTAAGATAAAAGTAGTTAAAAATGGATTAATTAAGATGTTATATTTTGTTGGAAGTAGTAGGAATTTTATTTTAAAATTTCATATACATAATTAAAATTTCCATTTTAATATATGCCTTAATATATATCTGAACCTCACAACATCGTTGTAGCAATGGGATGCAATGCTGGCTGTAAAACTGCATAGAAGTTAATATAGATTTCCACTTTTGTGAAACCACCCGGTTAAATTTTTTTTCTTTTCCTATTTAACCATTTATATGAGATCTTCTGCAGAAGTTGGTTTAGTTTAAGATGGTTTCGTGGACGATAGGTATGTTTGGTAAGCAGTTATGGGTTGCGTGTTTTTAAACGACCATGTACTGAGTTTGCTTGAAAAATAATAAATAATAATGTATGTTTTGCGTAAAGATTTATCCGTAAAGTTTTGAAAATATTGTTATTTTTTGTGATTTTTAGTATCTTTGATTTTTTTCGGATTAAGCAAATGTTTGTAAAGTAAAAAAAAAAAGTTGAGGAAATGTATTTTTTTAATCGGTTTATAGCTTTGGCATAAAGAAAAATGAAACATCCATGTATGAAGTAATGATTTATAAACCTAGCATGAAGAACAAAAAAATAAGTATATAAAGATTATATAACTTCATTTTACCATATAGTTTTGTTTCATCTGGCTGCGTAATAGATAATTAATAAAGGTTAATTAGTTAAAAACTAATTAATAAAGAATACGATACTATTTTTATTCATTTGCATTTGTTTAAGTAATTATATTAAGACTTAAATTGTTTAAATTATTCTATTTACTGTATTACTTACTTATATTAGGAATAATTCAATAGAAATAACTTTGAAATTAATTTACAGTATCGAATTCGATTTACTGCTCCACGTAATTTTAAATAGCCGTTTGCGTGTTGAAAGAAGCCACTACAGAACTGCAAACATCGACTCACCTGATTCATCGTTCTAAATTACATCACCCTACCCTATATCCTGAACTGAAAAGAATTCGAACAATCGAATAACAGAAGGAAACGGTCCCTTTACATTGAAACCTCGTCTGAGAAAAGTAATTTGGAAGAAGGAGGCGTCGAAAAGAACGATTTTCCTATTAACTCCCAAGGCTTTTCTGATTGCAAACCCCGATCCCTTTTTACCACCCCCTTTCTCCTGGATAGCCGACCGGTAATTGCGATCCGGGTAATAGCTGGAAGGAGGAAGAATTCCGATTTTGTGTTGTCCTGGGCACCCATGTCCTCAAGGTTCGGTATTTTCAATATTGAGAAAGTAGAGGGATTTACTGCTATTTGCCAAGTAGTTGACGTTGCTTTTACTTTTTTGGACCTCACAAACATCGTTGTAGCAATGGGACGCAATGCTGGCTGTAAAACTTGCATAGAAGTTAATATAGTTTTCCACTTTGTGAAACCACCCGGTTTGGATTTTTTTATTCTTTGCCTTATTTCAATATGCATATAAGAGCTTTTCAAGAAGTTGACTGAATTTTAAAATGGTTTCATGGACGATAGGTATGTTTGGTAAGCAGTTATGGGGGGTTTTTTTAAACCACGCTGAACTTGGTTTTTGCTTGAAAAAATAACAAATAATAATGCATGTTTTTGCATAAAGATTTATGCGGAAAGTTTTGGAAAATATTGCTGTTTTGGATTATTTTAATGTATTTAGTTTTTTGATTAAGCAAAGTTGGTTTGAGGAAATAGATTTTTTTTTTCACTTTATGGCATTTGCATAAAAAAATTAAACCTCTATGTATAAAAGTAACCATTTAAAAGTCAAGTCTGAAGAACAACTTAAAGAAAAAGCTATAAAGATCCTATAACTTTATTTTTTTAAAACATTGTTATAGTTTTATTTTGTTGTATAAAAGTAGTTAACTAAGATAAAAGTAGTTAAAATGGATTAACTAAGATATTATATTTTGTTGGAAGTAGTAGGAATTTTATTTTAAAATTTCATATAGATAATTAAAATTTCCATTATATATGCTTTAATATTTATCTTTTTCTTTTGGACCTCACAAATATCGTTGTGCTGCAATGAGACGCAATGCTGGCTGTAAAACTTGCATAGAAGTTAATATAGGTTTCCACTTTGGGAAACCACCAGGTTTAGTTTTTATTCTTTGCCTTATTTCACCATGCATATATAGATCTTTTGAAGAAGTTGGCTAGGATTAAAATGGTTTCGTGGACGATAGTTGTAGATAGGTATGTTTGGTAAGCAGTTATGGATTGCGTGTTTTTTAAACGACCCTGAAGTCAGTTCTGCTTGGAAAAAAAATAACAAATAATAATGCATGTTTTTCCATAAAGATTTATGCGAAAAGTTTTGGAAAATATTGCTGTTTTGGATGATTTTAATGTATTTGATTTTTAAGATTAAGCAAATGTTGGTAAAAGTATAAAGATGAGGTAATGCATTTTTTTTTCACTTTATAGCTTTTGCATAAAAAAACGAAACTCTTATCTATAAAAGTAATGATTTAAAACAAAGACTGAAGAACATAAAGAAAAAATATCATATAACTTCATTTTACAACATGGTTTTAGTTTTTATTTTGCTGCATAAAAGTAATTAAAAATAAAGATTAATTACTTAAAAATGGATTTATTGAGATATTTTTAGGATGTAGTTTGAAAATAATTTTTAAATCGCATTCTATTTTATATTAAAGATATCTCTTTATTAAACGATACAATTTTATACAAAATAAATTAAACTGCCTATAATTAATAGAAATTTCCATGTTAATGCATGATGCAATGCATACTGTAATTATATGTATAAATATTATATATATATTATTATATATGATATACCCGGTTATATATATATATATTCTTTATTCTATATTATATATATATTACATCATACATTAGGATATAAATTTTTATTAATTATGAATTTTTATTAATTATTAAATTTTTCTTTTATAAAATTTATCGTTTTTAAAAAAGTTATCTGTAATATAAAATAGAATGAGATTTAAAGTTTTTTAAAGATTTTCAAACTACTTTCTACAAAAAAATATTATTTTAATTAATCCATTTTTAACTAATTAATATTTATTAGTTAACTACTGTTATAAAGCAAAATAAAACTAAAACCATATTGTAAAATGAATTTATATGGTTTTTATATATACCTAACGTACCGTATGCCTACTATATATATATATAATAGATATGCATTTGCATAATACATATGTAAAAATATCACATTTCAGTTCAAGAATGCTAAATAATGATGTAAAGAAATAAAAGTAAGCCAATATTGACCAAAGACTTAATTTTTATGAACACTTACAAATCACCATTTTAAACACGATGACTAAAATATCATTAAATGTATTGCGATCGTTATTTGTTATTAGGTATCTTCAAATTTTTACTGCAATATCGTAACCTTTTACGATTAGTATCGATTTACTAACCACTTTCTGATGCCCTTAGGTTCTTTATTGGCACTTCGGTCTTATCACCAGTATTTCCTACCGTATAATTTTCAGCCATCAGGCGAGAAAACTCTTATTTTCTTAGTAACTGTTTATTCCTTTTCTTCTCTGTTCTTAGACGAGATAAAAAGAAGTTCAAGAACAGCCATTTGCTGAAATTGCGATTAAACAAATGTTTGTTCATATGTATGGAGCGATTTAAAAATTCATAACTTTGCTGGTAAATAATCGTTAGGGTAGATAAAGTTTTATGCATTCCGTTGTGGTTATTAAGAAATAAATTTTGAATATAATGACTGGTTCACCAGCTTAGAAAAATAACGGCTCATATTTTTAAAGAAAACTGATATGTTATTATAACTGCAACTTCGAATGGCTTTCTCAACATTGTTATAATGCCTATTTTTCACAAAACAAAAGTATAACTTTATTTAAAATTATTATATCGAAATATATTGTATAAGTCAGTGTAGGTCATATCCATAAATTAAGCTCTAAAGTCGGGGTTACTAACAATAGACATAGATGCTATAAATTTTAGAAAGGAAAATTAAGAAATTTATTGTTTAATCACAAATTTTATGAATTTTGTGGAAAACAATATGCATTGAATGAGAGTTTTTACATAAAAATTAAAAACTTATAAAGTTAAAATTTAAAAAATATATTTTTAATAACATATTAATTGTAGAAGGGTATTTAATTAACTTCATACATATTGTAAAGTCTCTGCCTATACTAGACTTATAACGGCTTCAAAAAGAAGGCAACTTTTAGGGTCATAGGAACACTTTAAATTTATTTTACAAACATTATATATATATATATATATATATATATATATATATAGAGAGCGCTATACAGAACTCTATTTATAAAGAAATGAATAAGTATATGAATTAGATAAACAGGTAAAGTTCACTCCAAGATCGGAAATTTTCAGAGGTCTCGAGTCTACAGTGAACCTAAAACACCTGGTCTGCGGCAAACCTTAATTATAGCACGGCGTGATACACGAAACAATAAGGGCCTCAGAATATAGAAAACTTTATGTTTAAATACCATATTATAACGTGATATTTACAGAACATTGAAAAATATGAAGAGAAAATTTCGTCTATAATTTCAGTGTTAACATTGTTTATTGGAATGGATGAACCTAATAAATGTTCTCCTTTTTATGAAAGCCTAAAAGTTCACTTTTTTTTTATAAGAAAAGTTTAAGTATTTTTATTTAATTTGAAAAAATATTCAAATTTCATTTGTTTTTCTTCAAGCCTTATGTTAACGGAAATTTATAAAAGAAGATTAATGTTTTTCGATATCGTTTTTATGTATTCCAAACTGCAATTGAATTCAACTATTCAATAAATGCTGAATTTTTCTTTAAGAATTTTCACTGTAATAAACAATATGAATATCTATCCATGTTTTTTTTATGTTGTAGAAAAAGACACGAAACAAAATAAATGGCACAAATCAATATTATACGAGCTAATCATTTTGCAGACACTTGATGTTATATTGACAAAACATCTCTTTAAAAAATTGTTCAGAAATTCGATTTGTCTGGTACAGTCCCCTCACTCTTTTATAGGAGACAAGCAACAATTCCATTTTCTGATAGGACAAAAAGAAAAAAAAGAATTTTGGAGTATACCCAAGTGGAATAAATAAGAAACTTTATTTTTTCTCTTTAGAGAATACAGTTTATTCGGGACAGGAATCAAGAACTGCTTCTACCAAAGCCCAGCTAAAAAACTGACGCGGAAAATGTTAAATCCATAGCTTCCCACATTCCTTTCTGAAACTGGTGACTTTTGGAAATAACTCGAAGAAAAACTACAATTTTTTTTTACTATTTTTTTTTCTCTTGGACAAAATCAAATAAACGTAAACCTATGTTGTATAGAGGAAAATGAACAGGATCTTGAGGAACAAATACATCTATTTCTACTTTTTTTATTTAACCTTGTGTTTGATAGTTTTGATTCTATTTTATCCATGGTCATTTTTAAGACATTTTATTTTCTATTTCTCAAGTTGGTATAAAAAAGGCGTATCTTTGTGTATAAGAAATTCTTTAAAATTTTTAGGTGTCGTATAAAAGACTTAACTTTCTTAAGAAGAAAAGAAAGTAATTTTCGAGAGAGGACTTTGATAGATTTCAAGAGCTATGTACTTCACAATCTGCAGTATCTCGACAAAATCCTATACTATCAAGCGAAATAGCATTTTAAAATTGTTGGCTTATGAAAAAGTTGATAAATAAAGGTGAAATTTATGGTTTGGCCAAGACTTCGATTTCTTTACAGTTGAAGTATATTGTTTACAAAACATGAATTCCACAAATTTTTGCTTGTCACAACAATAGAATATTACAAAATTTAACGACAAGTATACAAAATCTAAAAATAGCATAAAAATATTGACGATTTGTTTATAAAATAGATTATATAATATGTTATTTGTATTGATTTATAAAATTTATTTCTAAATTTATAACCACTGAAATAGAAAAAAAAGCATCAGTCAATCAATGTGCACATCCGATTTCAGTGGCATTTATTTGTTGCCAAATAGAATTTTTAAGCTGCATAACACTTTCCATTAAAAAAAACAACTAATTAACTTATTTGTTTTATTCTAAACTAATAAATATTTTAGAATTGATTTTAACATTAAATGCAATGCTATTTTAAAATATGATACTATGATACTAGTTAAATTGAAACCTGTGACTTAAAAATTTGATAAAACTGCCTTTTGATCTCCTAACCCAATGTGGCCAAATTTGGCTCATTTTATGCATTAATATTATTTTAACTTCGAAATATACATAATTTGAAAGCATCAAATTTTGTGCAATATATTACAAAAACATTTCGTCTCCAAAAGTCTTAGTTGAAAAACATGGCGATTTAATTAATGGATAATATTAAGTTTAAGGAATTTCGGTTGAAATCTAGAATACTGTACTAGTGAGAAAATTGCCAATCTTGCAACCCCGCAATATTTCTTTAGGGTTACAATACTGTAATTAGAGGAATTTGTAACTTCTTTTTTTCCCTGCGCATTGTGGCGATTATCCTTTTGCAGATTTTTTTAATTATATTAAGTAAGAACATAAATATATATTCTTTTAAATAATTATTCCGATAAATTATTGATTATTTTTTCTTATAATGTACGTTTGACTTCCATAAAAATACGAATCAAACTACTGAAACGATATTTTACTTGATTAATAACATGTTTAATTATCAAATAATTATTTGCTTGATGCTGTTGACATAGACATTTCGTGACAATCGTTATTTGAATTTGCGTATGAATTCGTTATCTGAATGTCGCTTGTCGTGTTATGTTAATTTTTAAAACGTAAATTAACGGGAAAAAAGCATTAAATTTTCTGCGGTTTTGTGATGTTTCTTTTTAATGTTGTTGACATAAGTAAGGTTTTGTGACAACCGTTATTTGAATTCCAGCGGAAAAATGTAACTTTTTAAATTTAGAACGTCAGTTCATCGTCTTTTTTTGTTTTCTTCATCATTTAATATGTCTATGGAATTGATTATATATTTTAGTGAGGCAATAAAAATATAATTTTAGCCTCAAATAAAAGATATATAAGAATAAAGTGTAAGTAATTCTCTGGGTTCTTTTCCTTTTGTATTATTATTATTAATATTATTATTGTTTTAGCATTCGATTTCGGCGATAGTTCTTTGGAGCAGTTTGATCGTAATAACGTTTTTACCGTTACTAAAATGATACATTTTTAGGTTAGCAGAACAAAATTCCACATAATAATAAAAAATAAAATTTGGGGTAATTTAGGAATAAAATTTTGGCAAAATAGTGATATATTTTGGCATTAAAACGATAAAATTTGGCGTAAACATTAAAATTATGTCATAGTAGTGATCAATTTTTGTCGGTATAGCGATATAATTTGGTGGAAAGGCAATTTAGTTAGAAAGTTTTGGACATAATAGTGCTAAAATCATTTCAATTAACTTTTAGTGATAAAATTTGACGATAAAACGATACATTTAGATGTAAAAAAAATTTCAAGAACGAAATTTTGGCAAGATAGTGATAATAGTTGACGCTAAAGCGTTAAAATTTCGCGTAAAAGTAATTTAAAGGTTAAATTTCATTTAATAGCTGTTTGGCACTTAATGTTGGCGTAATAGCTATTTTTGGCTACGAATTTTAACGAAATAGCTTTTACAAAGTCACCGAACTTCAACTGCCCTTTTGTTTGCTTACTTAGCGACTTGGCATCCTAGTGATAATTTTGGTGTAATATCGCTTTACTGCGAAAAATTAACTGCGGTATTCATTATTATTTGGCATCCTGGCGATGCATTTGGCACAAATGGCACAGGATTCTATATTTTTATCAAATTTTTTTTTATTGGATAATTGGTATGCAATGAATATAATGGTACCATATTATGTGAATGATAATAAAACATTATATATTATATAATGAAATACTTTTACAAAAACCTGTTTATTTCAATTTTAATATATTTCTAGAAATTAATTTAAGAATAGTAAATAGAAATGAGAAATAAGAAATATGGATCCTCCACAAGAAGATATTAGATAATAATATGTTTCATTTTTCTAGTATTATTAATAAAATGTTTCATTTTCCAGCAATTATTTGTAGATAATTTTTGTCTATATTTTCTACATGATTAGTAATGTAACTGCCTAATTGTTTCGTTATCTTGAAAGTTTTCTTCAATAGGCTCCAATATGACGTTGTTTTACTCACAACATTGTTTGAGAATAATATAATTCACAAAAGTAATGTCAATATTTACTATTTTCCATCATTGTTTGCGGCTTCTTTTTGATTGGATTTTACTTTAATTTCTGACAACAAAACAAGCAAAACTTCTACTTTTAATTTTAAAAAATTATTTTCTTCGATGAGTCTAGTAAATTCTTCAGAATGTTTGCCAACTTTCCCAGCATGGACAGAAGATTTTTGGAATCTACCATCAATCATCCAATCACCATTTTCAAAAATACACTTCTTGCCTCCAAGATTTAATTCTATTTTACCGTAATTCAGACCAAACTCATTTGGATTGCAAACTGGATCTAGACCTCTTTGGAAAGAAGACTGAGTTGGAGATCTTCTTATTGGTGGCTTGGATATCCTTGTCTTTTTCTATATACCATGGTCTTTAAACTTCTTTCTTTCATTGATTACTTTAAAGAGACGAAATGATGTACGAAAATGGTAGGTAATGCACGTGACATAAATTTAAATTGCTTTAATTTTCCTGTAATGTTGCCATCTAACATAGTAATTTAATTGGATATTGTACGTATATCAAATTTTTGAAAGGTTTGTAAGATGAAATTACTACTAAATATGTAAAACTTTAAAAACTAAATATTTGTAATTTATTTAAATGATTGAGTATAAGTTTTATTCAATCATGCATTATTGTTTTTAACTAGCAGAAAACTTAATTCATTTGTCTTACTTCTCTATACAGTACATTGGTCCGCCAGGATTAAAACTCTTATTTAAATAAATTAATAAAACAGGATGGGCCATCAGGAAATATCAGAGGATTTAGATAGTATGCAAATGATAGAGCCCAAATAAAAAAGTAAACAAAAAATATTTAATATAAGTCTAATTTAAAATTAATGCTCCAAGGTTTTAATATTTTTAAATTAATTATAACGAATTAACAAATATTTTTAAAAAATGTGAATGCCCAAAAGAACATTAGGAGATGTTTGCTGCATGAATGAATGACGACTGAAAAGTTTGAGCTGGGTTAGGAAGCATCCTCAACCATGGTGTTGGAAGGACAGGATTCTAACCATTACACCAACTTATCTAGAATAAGTGCAGACTACTAAACACAGCCCACGGCTGTTTTGAATTAATAAATAGAGAATGATCCTATTGAATCAAAATTTGATTTCAGAATTATTTATGTGAAGAAAGTTGTTGTAAAAATCTTTAGCAATTTTAAAAATAAAATTTTGGATGTTAAGAAGGTCAAGAGTAAAGCTGAGGTTGTAATTTATGAAAAACTAAGGTGAATCAGCAATGATTTTTAAAGTTTTACTTTCTAAAGTTTGAATAGAATTGACATGATTTTTTGCAGCAAAGCTCTAAACCGGTCTTGCATAAGCTATAATGGAAACCCATATAGTAAATGTAAATAATCAGTTTACTATACAAAAAAAGTGAGGAATTTTTATTAATAAATGGATATAGCTTGTGAAGAAAGGTGTTAAATGTGTAATATTATTGATGTAAGCAGTTATATGGTCTTTTATCTAAAATAATACGATATTTATCTTCATTTTCTAGATACAAAGTTGATTAAAAAGAGTTAGATTAGAGAGATGAGCATATTTTATTTGTGCAATATCTGGATTGATACCTGATGGATACAAAAGCAGATATTTACCAAAGCCAGGTTGACAGAAAACCTGGGTTACATAGCAACCTCTATCTCCTGCTTTGTGAATAAAAGATGTTTTTTCAGATTTAAGCCCATTCATAAGAGAGAAAAGGAGTAAGATATAAAAGTAAAATTTTTCATCTAGAAAATGAATAAAAGAATATACTTCTCCATTTATTTGTGAAAGGTACAACCGCAAAAGCATAACACTAATGCTAATCACAACAGAGCAGCTGCAGATAGAAATGTTTTTTTTTTTTTTTTTTTTTAATTCTTTGCATATTTTGAAGATTGTTCTGTACAAAGTGCAATTAGAAATTAATTCTTATTCTTAATAAAAATTATTGTTGTTATTAAATGAATTATATTTAAAATTTTAGGAGAGAAAAAATAATAGTTCTAATACGAATCTTATAAATAATATAGGTAATGTATATACAATTGCAAGAACAGATTTATGAAACGAATTCAATTAAAAAGGTACGTAATTATTTTACTTAAGAAAATATTTAAAAAATTAATATAATTCTAGTTATACAGCGAATAGTTGAGGATTGGTTCTAAAATATATAATTGCTTGACTGTCGTAAAAAAAAGGAATAGCAATTAGCAAGAAATGGAGCACAATCATATATCTGAAACACATTTTACAATGTGTTTTGATTTCTATTACATACATATAATAAAAAAAAATAATCATCTAAAAAACGATTAAAATTCACTATAATTATTTTGTATTAATCTAGTTCATGTACAAGAAAACCATTAATAAAGACTAAAGAGCAGATTTACATTGCTCGTGGCTCAGAGGCAGCGTACACCGCTGGTGAGCTTTAGGTCGGAGGTTCAATCCGGCTAGCGGCTTTGTTGTAGACATTGTTTCAAAAAACGAAGAGACTCCATGGTGACTGTGATGTTCAGCATATTGCGCCGATAGTGGAACTACCCGATGAGAAGGGTACGATGAGCAAATGCAAGGTAATTCCTCCTAACAGTCCTCCCGGAAGTGATTTCCTTCCTCCAGCGTCACAGAGTCCAGTCAGATGTATACTTATGGGTGCTCCAAAACAACAGAAGCTGACCCCCTTTTCCTTCCTTCCATGAGACCAATCGGGTTCTTGGAATTTTTAGAATGTTGCTGTCTACCAAATGTTATAAGAAAAAAATCAATTTTAAAATCTAAAAAAAAAAAAAAAAAACATTATAAATCAATTTTAGATAATTTTTTTCTATGAAATTAATTAAATACGACGATAAAATAGATGGTACTCTATTACTCTGTATGACTATGTCTTCCTTCCTACCTTGATAAAATAGTGTTTTTAAATTTGCATTATCGCTTGATTTTGTGAAGAAATCTATTGAATAAATATATATATATATATATAAGCATATGCATTGCACAATTTATTTTTTTTATTTAAATCAAAGTGCAAAATTATACTTCATTTTTTTTTTTTTTTTGCAAATTATATTTATTTCATGCCTTCTATTTCGAGATTTCCAATTCGCAGCATTTAATTATCACATTTTTTTCACCCTATCTTCTTTATTTCTGGAGTAGATTGATTTCAAAATGCAATTACGATTTTTCGAGATAAGCAAGTTCCTTTCATTCCTTTTATTTTTGTTCAAAATTTATCTCGTAAAGATCGAATTGAAATCGGATTTGAGATAGTGATTAAAATCGGTTTAATTACTTTTTCGCGGATAATCACTTTCAATTGCACCGAAATCAAAAGTAACTGATTTAATTCTCCAAAGAATTTTGATAAGTTTTTATGATTATAAATTCCTTAATTTTCGGGAAGCCATGAAAAAAATTTATAATAAAACGAAATTATAGATTACTTTTCAAAGGAATTGTGAAAGAGTAATCTATGATTATACATAAAGCAATTTTTTGTTTTATAGATTATGTATCTGTATCCTACATTAATTTATTGAATTTTGATTTTACATTTTTTTCTTATTTTATACTAATATATTATTCTGATAAAAAAAACAAAATAGCTTTAATAAATATATTTAAAAAGCTATTCAGTTTATAAAAGAAATTAAATTATTTTATACTTAAATAAAAAGCACAAACTAAATATGTAGAAACTCACACTTTTGCAATGGGGATTATTATATTCATAAATTCCTGAAAAACAAAAAAATGTTCGCTGAAAATGAATTATAATAAAACGAATAAAAAAAATGTCATAAAAAATTATGATAAAACGAAATTATAGATAATTCAAAGATTACTTTTCAGAGGGATTGAAAGAGAAAACTATGATTATATATAAACATTTTTTTTTTTTTTTTTTTTTATTTCATATATTATTCATCTAAATCGAACATAATTTATATATTGTGTATATCTTGAAGAAAAATTAAATTTTTGTTTTTGTATTTTTATTTTTATATTTTATGCTGGTTTATTAAGATAAACCCAAAATAATTATTAAAAAAATTTATTTAAAAAAATTATTCAGTATGCTAAGAAGTTTATAGTTAAATAAAATGTATAAAATTAAATATATAGAAATTCATAATTTGCAATAGAGATTGTTAAGTTTACGTAACATTAAATTAAGGAAATATTTGTTTAATTAAAAGGTAAATAATGAGCCTAACGTTTTAATCTTGTTTGTAAAGTTTTTAGTAAATTGTGTTTTTTTAATAAATTTTAATCAAATAAAAAATTAACATGCAGATTTATAGTCATTTTAAGAAAATCAAGTTACATTCCCAAAAAAGTAAGACCAATTTTTATTTTATTCGAAAACTCCTTATTTATTCTTCCAAATTTATTTCATCGCCATAAAAGTAATACCCTCGGACATAATGCACTTATGCCAACGATTTGTCTAATCAGCAATGTGTGCTAAAAGTCATTGGCCAGGATGACCTTCAAAGCGCTCGCCGATTCACGTTGAATTTCTTCTATCGACTCAAATAGGTGTCCTCGGAGTGGTCTTTTGAGTTTAGGGAATATCCAGAAGTCGCACTGTGTGAATACGGTGGCTGTGGAAAGATATGGTTTTAATTTTTCGGCAAAAAAGTCATGAGTGCAGTGTGAGCTGGCGCAAAATCAAGAGTTGTCTTTTCATAAATGTGGTCTCTTTTTGCGAATAACTTTTACGCAAACGACGCATAGCACTAAAATAATATATCTTGTTGACAAATTGACCCTGCGGAAAAAATTCATAATGCACCACACCACGGTAATCGAAGACCAATAGTCAGCAATGACCTTGATTTTGAGCGACTTTCACATGCTTTTTCGGTCTTGCTTCACCTTTGTCACGATATTCTCTAGATTGATCGGTTGTTTCTGGGTCGTAAGCACAAATCCAGGTCTCATCTCCAGTTATGATGCATTTCAACTTGTCCTGATAGTCAGAAAGCATTGTTTCACATACTTCAACGCGACGATGTTTTTCTAAAAATTCAGTGTTTTCGGTACCAATCGAGATTTCAATCGTTTGAGGCCCAAATGGAAGTGATAGATCCTTCTGAAATTCCAATATCTTCAGCAAGGTTTCTAATTGTAAATCGACGATTTTCAAGCACCAAATCTTTACGCATTTTTTTGCATTTTTACGCATTTTTTTGTTGCTTTGTCGGTTGAGGTAGAATGTCGACCAAAGCGTTCTTCGTCTTCAATGCGTTCTCTGCCTTCTTGTAACTGTTTATACCACTTCTAAACATTTCTTTCCGATATAGGAATGCTCACCGAATGCCTTCTGCAACATTCTATAAGTTTCCACAAACAAAATGTAGTGCAAGTTCTTTGCTCAATTAATTAAGACATTTCAAAAATCACCGGAATCAATTTTAGCGTCTCACACAACCAAGCCTAACGCAAACACTAAAGAATATTTTGAATTAAATTTAAGAGATTAGAGAGTGGTTAGTAGTTGTCTTGATCTGGTAAAGTTTGTTATTCTGCTTGTGGAAACTCCCTTTTTTTCTTGAAAATGATTGCTTAAAATGTTTAATTTCCATATAATTTATATTTTTTTTTAAAAGACAGCTTTGATTCAATTCGTGTATATTTGACAAAAAAATAAACATACGAAATACATTTATATGTTATGTTAAACAAGTTTACTTAAGGAATTGGTACCCTCTATGTCGACTGCAAAAGGTCCGTGCCTGATACGTTAACTGATTTGCTGAACTGTTGAATCTATCTCTCCAAATCTAACTCTAACGTAAGACCTCCATGAATGTCTCCATAAAGCGTATTAAAAAAAAAGGACCAGTTGACCTTGGTTGCGCTCCCCGTTATTATTTCGTGTTTTCTGTCCACGGGAGGTCTGAGAGAATGTATTTGTGGTTTCTCAAGGAATGTTCTCCCTTTCCATTCATTTTGTCTGCCATGTAATTCCCATAAAAAATGCATGGTTCGACGAATATGAAAGCGAACCTCACAATTAACTTTTTCCTTTAAGGATGTAGTGTTTTATGATATGTTTGTTAGCCAAAATTAAAATTATTGTACTCACAGTTTATTTATTTATTATTTATTTATTCGCAGAAGTGCAAACCTTGTAATATATTTTACAATTTTCCATTTGGATATTTTTAACTCGGCTATATTATTACTACTGCGTTTCTCTCCGCACTTTTCCATCTAATTTTCTAATTTTATTCAAAGCTCTTCATTCTCGCCATATATATATTGTGTATACGCAAACTCACTCACATCATTCCCAACGTGTAAAGGTTTATGCCAGTTCTAAGCATAATGTTGCATTGCGGTGTAATAATATACTCATGGGCATATTGAATTGTGGATCATGGGGTATTTAATTTAAAAAAAACCTATACTTTCTAAATAAAAAAATTATATATCGTATGTATAAAATTCTAATTTTCTTCAAAGCTCTTCTTTCTTGCCATACATATTGTGTGTATACATACATTCACTCACATCATTCCCAAAGCGAAAAGGTTTATTTCAGTTCTGGGTATAATGTAGCAATGGGGTGTAATAATATACCTATGAGTATATTGAATAGTGGATCATGTGGTATTTACTTTAAAAGAAACTACAATTTCTAATCAAAAATATATTCCGCATGTTTCTGACAGTTTATAGTAGGATCTAAGAGTCACTCTTCTCTGCGCATATCCATGGCTAGAAACGCTTACTGAATGACATTCCAAAGATGTAGGGAAAGAACAGCAAAGAAAAAGAAAACCCAGACTCATCGAAGATTCAATAATCCAACGAAATGAGATCCTCCCTCCCAGCTCAACAACTGAACTGATCGAATATTGCGATCCATTCGGTAACCGTAACCTCAGTAGTTCCCTTTTTCTGGGGTATGGTTGAGGGTTTCGATCGTTAAAACCAAGAGACAAACCCCAGAAGAAAACGGGGAAGAATAGTTCTACATTATACATTTTGGAGTAGAATTCCAAGAGGAGAATACATCAATGCCTACTTCTTTCTTTCATCTTCTCCTCCTACTCCTCCTCAGAGGAGGATGAAGAAGATGCAGGCGATGAGGAATATCATGAGGGGGGGAGGGAATATTAGGGTTCTGGGAATTGAAGAGGAATGAATGGATTACGGAATGACCACTTTTGAAAATGCAGTTCTCATATATATGATTCGTCTTCAATTTTTTTTTTTAAGAATGCCGAGCATATAGGAAAGATGAATTGCTAACAGCTAGTGGTTCTGAATACTTTCCAAAAAATACGAATTACTTGTTGGTAAAATATTTTTGATGTACGCCTCTGATAACGCTAATACGTAATGGAATGCATGCTGCTCTCGATTTGAAGGATTGGGTGCTGGTATTTGAATAATATTTTAGTTTTCAGTATTTTTTTTGTTCTGTACTTTCCAAAATACGAATTGTTTGCACACAAAGTTTCAAATATTTTATCATAAACCTAAGATGAATAGAATGAAATAGATGCATAGTAATTCAAAAGGAATCAAATAGATAAATAGATGAATAATAATTCAAAAAAATGAATAGAATAAGATAAGTATTTTCGAAAATTGTGTTCTGTATCAAAGTTCTTATCATTTTTTATAAGAGCATCATTAAATTAAGGATTATGGCTTTACCTATTATGATTATTCAAATAATTGCTATGTAAACATTTTTTTTTAATTTTCAATCATACATACATTATATTATTACTGGATCTATGAAAATTTTAGTACAAATATAAATGAGAAAAAAAATATATTACTATAAATATGTTAGATAAAATTTTTTAAAAAATATTATATCCTATTACACAGCTATTTTCTTCTCATCTTATTTGAAAACTTGAGAATTTTTTTTCACGTATAGTTTGTGAGACTATGGCGGCATAAAGTGATCAACAAGTTATAAAATATATTATAAGTATATTCTTTATAATTATATTATAAAGAATTGTAACATGTGTTGTTATTTTTTAACTTAAAATATTAATATCAACTACACAGTACCTATAAACCTTATTTTAAAAGGATTCCTCCAAAACACTCAAACAAAAATACCGCAATAACATATTAAAAAATATAACTCAAAATTTGCAATAAACGTTACCACATATATACTAAGGTTCGAAGGCCTTCAGTGACTTATGAAAATTGGAGAAGGAGAAGAGAAATAAATCAATTGCAAATCTCAAGATGTTTAAATAAAAAAGAGAAATTATCATTTACAGTACAGGCAGATAAATACTTCAGAGGTACAACACTTCGATTTCATAATAGCACGCGATTAATAAAAGTCATTCCCATAAAACAAATGAAATAGTTAGAACTTTCCATATCTGACTTCAAAATAATCACCAATAAAAGTTAATATAGGGAAAAGTCAGTATTGTTATCACACACTCTGTTGCTTTTATACGCCTATAGTTAATGATATCATACAAAAGTTAATAAAGGCAAGATATAGATTTTTTTTTCAAATAATTGCAATTAACATTATCATAAAGCTAGTTGCATTTACAAAATAATTGATCATATATTCGATTATAACAATAATATTGCAATAAAACGCACCTTAATCTCTCAGAATAATGCAGCTCATAATTAGTTATCTAGCTCAAATCCCTTTCCAGTGAATCTAACCTAACTGCTGGCTTAGAGGGGCTTTAAAAAATAATGTTGATTTAAAGCAAAATTCACTCACATACATATACTGATGAACTTGTCGTCATCGGGCGGCAAGGGAAAGTGGAGCACCAAAACGATTGAAGTTCAATATCCTCATAGAAGTTCGAGGCACCAAGTCTAACCGCACGGAGACTCTTTCTCGACTGTCTGAACACCATTGTGGGCAAGACTATTCTTGTCCCTGGTATTGACACTAGCAAGAAGTCGGTTCCATTTACTTTCGAATATGCCAACGGTCTATCACGGGAGGGTGATACTAGTATTTAACCATAAAAAAAAAAGCTTCTAGTCTACCAAACTCATAGCTTATCATTTTAAATTATTTCATTATTTTTCCAAAGCGTTCTATTCGCTTTTGGAAAATTCACCCCCTCAATAAATTAACGAACACAGGTATTTTGACATGCCACTCGGTCTTAATAACCTTCCATTCCTCAAGTAATGCAATACGGAAACTTGATCATCACCTTAATACACAAAAGTGTTTATAAATGCATATCAACACGACAAATATGGAAGGAATTTAAATTTTTTTAAAATTGTATTATGTAGAATCCCAATAGATCAAATAAATGGTAGCATCTTTCTCCCATATCTACTGATGATAAATAATACCACGAAAAGAAAAGAGTGCTAAGAATAGATGATTTTAAGGAAAAATGGATCCATGGATAATTGTGATAAATGATAATCAGTAAGCTTGGATGATTCGTGGGACCAAGTTTAGAATTATAAATGCCATCAATTATTAAAATGTAGGCACATTATATTATAAGGAAATTGTAAAGTGGAAGGAATATAAAAGTTAGTTAATGCTATGTAGAATTCCAATAAAGTTGGTAAATGTCTGCACCTTTTCCTCATCTTTACCTAGAATAAAGAATATCTGGAAAGGAAAGGAATATAGTTGTTCTCAGAAATTGATGAAGAATGGGTTTGCATTATCAAATAACCGCTTAGAAAATTGCTGTTCTATAAGAGATATAAATCTTCCTTTTATCACAGATTCGAATCATAGAGGAATTGATCTATTTAGCATCTAATTCCTTTGAATGATTTCAAAAGAATATACCATTGAATATGCATTACCCCATCGTAAAATACTTTTGATATCTAATTTTGATAACGCAGAAGCATTTCTTAAGAAATTGCAAAATTTAATATGATATTCTTCAAATATAATTGGATTTTGTTATTAAAAAACGAGCAAAATAAATGTTTCGATTTTTTTTTTTTATATTTATTTTTATCACTGGTGTTTTAAAGACCATGTAAAAAAAACAGTGGAATTGGGGAATGCATATGAAAAACGAGAATTATACGATGAAATAGCAAAATGGATTGAATTGAAGAAAGATGAAATAAGAAAGCACTTTAGAAAATTGCGTTTTGACGCATAGAATTTATCAGGACAGTTTTAGAAAACGGTGGCCGTCTCTCTCTGATGTCTTAAATAACAACAATAACATACACATATGTTCAAAAAAAAAATTTAGAAATCAAAAATTAAAAAATATATATCAGACATTTATTTATAAGTATTATTTTTATATATTGCGATAGATTAAGATTATAAATAGCATGCTAAAAAAATGTCTAAGTTTTCTAATGAGACAGATATAAAAAATTGATAAACAGCTTTTACATTATATTTTTTAACAATACATTTATTTAATTTTTCATTAAATTATATTTCTGTACAAAAAAATTGAGATTTATTGTTTTAAATCAACGTTTTTTTATTTTCTTTTAAGGTTTTTTTTCAAATTTTTGCTGTTATTTTCTTTTTGACAGCAAGGTTTTCAATTATGAATTCATTTAAAGGTATATTGCTTTATAAAACATTATCAATTTAAAACATTTAAAAACTAATCGTCAGGTTAAAACAGTTGATAAAATTAACTGAAATTAATAAAAATAAATTTTTGTGGAGATATATTAAAATATTTTTAGTTTTATAAATCAACAAATTATTTATTTTAAAGAAATTAAATTTAAAAAAACTAATTAATTATTTTTTATTTAAAAATAGTGTGAATAATTTACATTACTTAAATATTTCACATTATACTGCATTTGAGTCATTTTTTTTAGCTTGAATCATATGTTATGCTTTCAAGGAATATTCTATTGTATTGATATTTTGCTTCGAGGATGCGGAAAATTTGACTTGAGATTATTGAATATCATACATTTTGTAAATTTAGCATCATCCAGGTTGCACGAATAGGTCCTTACACAACATCCATAACTTTCTACTACAATTTTGAAAGAATATTCTTTTTAGTGACATCTGAGATTTTCATATTTTCATCTTCCATATTAAATCCTTTCATCTCCATATTAAACTCAATGTAGCATTTTACAATCTATAAACTGTAAAATGCTACATTGGCTACGCTGCCATTTCCCAATATGCATTTAAAGTAAGCTTTCAACATCAATTGTCGAGTTTTAGTTGATTCAAAGAGCGCTGTACATCATTCTACACTAGCTTATGTTATTAAAAATAAAGATTTATTTTTTTTATCTTTGATAGATGTGAGATTAGATATTATTTTGTTCGTAGAAAATCAAACATACCAATTATATTAATCTTTTTAGTAAAGTCATATCGTATGATAAAAATATTAATTTTATTCAAAAACATAAAAATTCCATTAAATTATTAAAAAAAAAAAATTAAATATGTTTATCAAAAAGTTTGATTAATTCTGTTTTCGATTTATTATTAATGACTTTTAATAATTAATAAGCACTATTTTGAATCGTTATTTGTATTGATATGTCGTTGTCGTTGTCGTATCCCCTAAAGAATTAAAAAAAAAAAGTCAAATATCGTGGTGATCAGAACAATATTGCCGTTGTTGTTTTCCAACTGAGAGTATAAATCTTCTTCCAAAGAATGGTTTATTCAATGCATCGTGGCTACAACAGCTGCGCAATCAAAAGACTGGGTGTGGGCTAAGCTCTACTCTAGGCAGGTGCCACATTTTTGGTATTTTTTTAACACTATCATCAGAAATTTTCATATATTTGTAGTGCTTCCTACTTAATATTCTGTGAGTAGTAACTGTTTTTACTTTCAATATTTAGTTCTGTAACTTGGTATTTAGTTTTAATCTTAAGAATAATTATAAATTTGGATATTTGCCAATGCATTTGCCTCCGCAAGGGAAGTAGGAATGGCAGTCTGATCCAGTCTTCTGGCATTTTCTCCAAAGAATCTCCAAATTCATTAAATTCCAAATTCCCATGAGCAGGGATCCATTGCAGGATACGCATTTGTATGGATCTGTCAATGTAATGTTTTATGTCATATCTTTAAGTTGTTCATAACTTTAAAATAAAAAATATATATATACTCTATGGATATATTTAAATTAATGGATTGAAATGAATGAAAACTACTTAAAAATTTGAATTTTAAGCTCTCAAACCTGATCATGTCATCAGAAATTGAGAGAATCTAGTGAAGGTATTTTGGATATTGAATATAATATGCAATTTGCAAACTTGGTTTCTCAAATCAAAAAAGAAGCCAAGCCGTAAGTGTCCATATACATATGACTGGATTGTGAGAATCCCAATTTAATATATATCCTGAGTAACATTTGTTTTTGCTATAATTTTCTATATTTTGTTTTGCTATAAATTTTTTATATTCCAGTGGCAATTGTTTACTATAAATCTTGTATGTACCAGTGGCGAAATGTACTATAAATCTTCTTTTTATTCCAGTGGCAAATTGTTTACTATAAATCTTCTATGTTCAAGTCAAAATGTTAGCCTGTTAAAAACATCCTAAATGACTGTGGTGTTTTTAAAAGTCTAAATTATGAAGTTTATTATTATAGATTAATCTCCATTAAATTATTTTAAAACCCATTTTAAGCAATTTAAACTCCCCAGTTTCTTCAGCAGGGACTACTGATGTTATTTTTGAACAAAGATTCAATAGAAATGGGAAGTTGGGAATCTCGACAAGTTCCTTCTGAATTCAGAAACAAAAGTAAAACTAGATCTTCTTCTTAAAAAATGTTTTTAATTCATTCAACATGTTTCTCTGTGATCTTTTGAATCCTCTTAATGCATCCGGTAAGAACTTTTGCAAAAGTTCAAAAATCCAAACCTAAAACCACTGCAAGACATTTTCGCTGTAACCGGAAGCCCTTCCGTTGCACTTAACGCGTCGTTTCTCTCGCCAGCAGCTGCTTTCTCACCGACTACAGACAGAACAGCGGGCTTCAGAAAAGGGCGTGCCTTTTGTCTCACGAAATTCATCATCTGCTCTTATTGATTCGTTAGCATTGTCTTGTCGTATCACGTGACAGTGAAAACTCCTCTCTTTAGCCGCTACTAAATGACTTCTACCCACGAATCCAGACTGCTTTTCAAATTAATGCGCAACAACGAGAAAGATTAAAACACAATTCAGCGAGCCATTTAAGAATTTTTATTTTTAATTAAATAAAAATTGAATGATTAGAATCTGGGAAATGTTTGAAATGAACACAAGTATGCACAAGTTTTATTTGATGTTAATATCTGCTTAATTAATGAAGTCTTTTACTCCCTCAGGCGAATAACATTTAATTGAGAGTTTCAACATTAATTTTAAAATCAAAATTGTACTTTTATCCTTTAATGCTTTAAACAAATTAAAAGTTATGCAATCTGTAATTATTCCTAACTGATTTTTTATTTACATTTGATGATTAAAATTTTGTTCGTTTTTTGATTTAAGTCAATTTTTAATTTAAAAAACGCTACTGATTTATTTACTGCATCTTTTCCAATGTCACTTACTCTCAGATATGTTAAAATGAAAGATTAGAAAAGATCAAAAAGGAATAAAATAATCAAAATAACACTTTATGAGGATAAAATGCTCTTAATTTTTAACATCAAATAAAAAATTGTTAATAAAATATATATTATATAAAATATTTATTTTAAAAAGATTAGGTAGATTTTAAAAATAAAATGTACACAATAACATTTGCATGAAACTATTTTTGCGTGAAACTGTATCATTCCTTAATCAGTATAATTAATACATTTAATAATCAATTATGATTACTATCATGTATTTAACTTTATACCTTATAGTTATTACCTTATACTTAACTTATTTTCTTTAACTAAATTAATATTTACAATTTTTTATAAAATAATAAAATATAGGAAACAAAAGGTAAAAATATTCCTAAAATGTATTTAAAGGCAGTCATAGTCGTCATATATTTTTAGGAGCATGTAGCAATTTAAAAATGTATCATACATTTGTGTAAATTATCTAATTTTTCTTCTTGAATAGAATTGGTGAACCTTTATATCCCACATATATATAGTAGTAAAACAGCCCACCGATTAATCTCCTCAGAAGTTTATAGGAGCAATTGAAGCATATATACCCTAACCCATAAAATTCCACCAGGTAGTTTGAGTGACAATGAGATTTATTTAAAATGGCTGTTTTAATCGCCAACTCGAGACTACTAAGGGATTATTTGAAAACAACTCCACCGGAGAATTTCGATGCCACCTATGCGATAAAAGCTCGTGTTATAGTTAACCCACAAGCAAATTATTTATGAATATAATTTCAATATTTTAATTTCTTAGTTACATTTTATACAATAAAAAATGATTGTTCCCTTTTACATACAAAGTTATCATTATTTTAATATTTTAAAATTTCAAACACATGCATAAGGAGGAGAACAATTCCAGTTATTATTCTTTATATAATATTCCATAAAGTAATAATGCAATCATCAACATTATCCTTTTAATACTAATCGAAAATAATTTTAAGGGCTCAATACTGAAAAAAAAATAAAATAAATAAATAAAAAGAAAATGATTTTAAAATTTTTGGCATAATTTTATTGCCTGAACATTTCTTTTAATGTATTATTTACTCATCTATTCCAGTGGGAAAAGCATTAAAATTCCTTTTTAGGAAATACGGACCAGTTTAAATAACCATTTCATTATTTTTAAATGCTGTTTTATAAAAATATGTAATTATGAACTTGTAAGTATTTTTAGAAAACCTACACAAAAAAGCAATATATTTTTTTCACAGTATTAAATAAAATAATTAAATGAAGCTAATTAATCAGCAAATGAATAATCTTATATTTCATCTAAAAATTTTTTAAAACATTCAATAATTTTTTAATGCATACCTTTAATTTGATTTCAATAATATGCTAGAAACATAACCATTCAATTTAAGGTCACATCAGTTTAAAATTGTTTTAAAAAAAAAATATTATATATATATATATAAGTGTCTCCAATAATAAGGGGATTTTAGCATTACAATTATAGGAATTGCTGAGTCCTTTATAAATAACTAATGTTTATCAATTTTTAAGGCAAGATAAATATTTTCAAATGCTTAAACTTTTTATCTTAAGCTCTTACTTTAAGCTTTTTCAAAACACAATATGCATCATATCAGAAATGGTCCAAACTTTCTTAATGAAACAATTATGTGATCTACAATTCATTCTAACTTCTTTCCAACTAAAACAATTGCTGTAAAACTTTGTATTAATTGAAGGAAAGCAAACAGGGGCACTTCAAAGGTATAGCAAAAATACTTTCGATTCAATGTGATGGTTTGGGCCGAATGTTAGAAACCAGTAACGTGGTTCCATATCATCAAATCAATACGGCTTTTGAGCTTTTAATGAAAGCCCTTTCCCAATAACGTCCCAACCCAGTTCGATCCTTCTCGACACTCGTCACAGTTGCAGTTAAACGCAATCACAACTCCTCATAATGGTCCCTAGCAGTTATGCTCTAGATTACTGGTTTCCCCATTTCTGTGAGGCATCAGTTGAGGAGTATGTAGACTCCAGCATTGACGAGGAAGAGAATGCACCATTTATACCGTATATATTCTTAATTGCTTCTACTTCAAATATTATGGATAATAATAAATATTATTAATATATATTTTAATAACGTTTTGACTTAAATATCGTAATAACAGAGCACTTAGAAAATAGATTTTATTGTTTCCGATTATTGTGATTAAATAAAAAGGAATTACAGGAGAATATTTTAAGGTTATAAGTAGGCTATAATCTTGAAATATCCTTTTAGAAAATTTCAATGGAAATATCTTTTATAAGATAATATTACATTACTATTTATTTATAAACAAAAGACAATGACCAGCCATTTTTTTTTTGTTTAATTTTTGAAAATTAAAAAAAACTAAATTTTGAACAGCATTCAATTTTAAATGTCATGTAATTTATACTTGACAGTGACATGGATTGGACAATGATTGATTATTAAATTTATAAATATGCTTTGTGACTTTCTTCCTTTGACAAAGCCGAAAACCGTAAACACTGATCCGATTGCTTATTCATGTAATAAATGAATTCGTGCATCTATAAATTGTATCAGACAGTGAATTTAGCAAACATGAGTTCGAAGTCAGTTCGAATCCCAGAAAGGAGCTAATGAAGTCGCCCAGATTAAAAGGGCATTGATTTTTAATAGTTTATATTACAAAAACAATAACTGTTAAGGTTTGTTATTATCATTTTTACTACAGGGATGTACATATAATAAAATTGGTTTAATCGTTAACAGTTGTGAGACGTTCCAGTTTTTTAACTGATTTTCTTTTGCTCATGTTGCAGGATTGCGGCATTTTTTAAATCGTCATCAGGTGAGCTAAACTAAGATTTTATCTTTTATTTTGAATTATTAATCATTATGAAATTTAAAAGAGAAAGGACATCTTCTAATTCACACAATTATCTTTTGCTTCTTGTTCTGAATCATGAAATTCAATGAAATTTATCAATTTCATGATAATTATTATATTTTTACTTCCAATGGCAGATGAATGTTGCTGGGGAAAAGGAGTTGCTGGAGTTGCTGGCTGCACAAAACAAACAGAATAGAACAAAACAATATAAAATAGCAAAGAAAATAGACTTATTCATTATTTTATTAGTAAACAAAATTGGTTTATTTTATTGCAATACTATTAAAATAATGATAACAAAAAGAAGCGATTAGAATCCAAGTTATCAATTCCATACTAATTCATAGATTGAATTTTCTCCAGGGAAACGAAATTTCCTCTTGGGAGACAATCCTAATCCAGATAAAATTAAATTTGAAGATCACTTTAATCCAAACTCTAATCTTCATTACTTATATTTTAAATCCTTAATCTTCTTTTCATTGCTGAAATTACTTTACTTCAGAACGTCAGTAGAAGTGACTGGTATTAAAATAGAACAGAAATAACTCGAGTTTCGCTTCACGATTATAATGAAAATCCCAAAGACTTATTAAAAGCTTTTAGCGAGCTGATAACATGAAATAGTTGCAACGTCGAATTAAGACTCCCACTTGTACGCTCAGAACATAATTAATGCTGCACCGTACTTCTAGATAGATAGGAATTGCTGCCTATGCAACAGCAACTAATCAATTACCACAAATTGGCGAACGTGTTTAAATGAATTCAAATTAAATTTTCCGAAAACGGAAGACGCCTGCTGTGATTCCCATGTGTCCAGAATGGTGAAATTAGATTATAAACGTCAGATATTCTCCAAGAAATTTATCAGAACTTTTACATTAGAGAGATGCTAATAGGTTTATGTGCCTCGTAGGTAAATAATACCACCTGTGTCTTATTCTTTGAATTACGGATAATGGAACGTAACATGAGATCTCGAATATTTAGTTTCGTTGGCCATGACAATTACAGTAGTTTAAAAATAAGAATACAATTTTGAGACTTATTATGTTAGGTGTGATTCATTTTCGTCATGAACGAATACCGGAGCGTACTCGTGGATAGCATGTTGTATATGTGAATGAAAGGTATTCAGTTCGAATCCCAGCAAAGGAAACTGAACGGAAAGATTCATTGACAATGCCATCTACTTTGAATCCATACATCAAAGACCTTCCATCGAAAAGTCATATTCCTTACTTCGAAAGACCTAAAAATAACGGAAAAATCTTTCCATTGAGGCTGAAGATAAGTACGCTATCCAATCAAATGCATTTCTGGAGATTGTAATTCTAAATTGTGGTGGCATTAAGTGTAGACAGGTCATAAGGCCTACCTTTGCATTGAGTAACGAAAATTTGCTACATATAAGCGGTTTTAGTGCCGATTGACATTCGAAAACACACCTTCTTTAATAGTATTTTTGTCATCCAAAGAAATAAGAAGTTCAAGTAAAGTAAGAAGTTTTGATTTTTTATTCAACAATAAGGTGGGTAGGATTCATTGTTAATTCGAAGACATTGCAATATTAAAAAAATAACAGGGGTGGAATAACGCCTTCTTGGAAAAGTTTCTTGGATTATGCTATGTATTTATGTGTTAAAAAGCTTGCTATATTGCAGATGCTGTTGAAATCACCTTATTACAGTACAGTTTAATTTCTAAAAAGGCATTTCCAAATAGTCATTCAATAAGCAAATTTCATTTCGGTCCTTTTTTCTCTCCATAATGGATAATTTAAAACCATTAAGTAATTACATTTTTATGATGTAAACACCACTTCTGTGGCAAAAAGGTAGGTTTGACAAAATTAACCCTCTATTGACTTTCAAGAATACTTTCCACAATCAAAGCCAAATTAAGCTGTGTTTCAAAAGAGTAAGTACAGCACAATTAAACTATGATCTTTTTGCATTCTGAGTCGTGAATGCAATGACGGAAAAACAAATGGAGGGGGAGGGATACAAATATAAATGTTTTAACCTATTCAAAGGCCTTAATTACGATCAGCTCTTCTAAGGTTAAAGAGATTGAGACTCAATTGCAAAAGAACTTCATGGCTAAAATTCTGACGTTTTCTCCTATTATTGGAAAAGTGATAGTTCGACACAATGTCAGTGGTTTGCTGAAAAAATGCTAACAAGGTGAGAGGATTGTTTCTGCTTTTATTATTTTATTTTTTATTTTTATTTTTATTTTTTTTATTACTGCTGGATTTCTGGGAAGCGGAAATTTTTAAACTCCTTCCTGACTTATAATTTACATTTTTTGATATTTTATTGGACGTTCTTAGAATTATAAATTTCAATACATCATTATGTGTGTGAAGGAGTAACGCCAGATAAGCATATTAAAAATAAATGTGTATGTTCCAAAAAATTGGACAGATAAAATATTATTTTTGCCAATTTTTCACAAACTTAATTCGTTTTTGCATTGTAACATAAGTTTATACAATGCAAAAACGAATTTAATGCAAAACGAAACCGCATGCAAAAACTAAGCCGCTTCTTGCCAGACGTAGAAAATGTAGAAAATAGATTAATTTAGATTACATTTGGAGTTACATTTGGATAATATTGAACAGATTTGGTTAGGTTAGGTTACGTAGAGTAACAGTAAAATTTTAATATTTTTTTTTGCCAATTTTTCTTTTTTTTTTTTTTTACATTGCATAAATTTTTGTCTATCAAAAATTAATCCTCGTGCTTCAAAAAAAGTCACAAAAATTATTTCGCTATTGTAAAATAAAAAAAAAGGCTGGATGTGATAAATTTAGAAATTAAAAAGTACTAAAAAGAGAAAAAAAAATGAGTATCAAACACGTTATATTTTAGTAAAACTATCATTCATTTTGAATAGAAAATTTAAACAGAGCTTTTATTGCATTATAAAATCAAAAAATGTCTTGTGATTTTATATACGAAAACTTAAATGCAGCGTATTTTGTATCCTGAGTATAATTAAAGTAGCCCAAATCGTAACATATCGCCAAATTAATGATGGTTCTTAAAATGCCACAGATGGACTACACTGAAGCATTCAGATGCAGTCCAATCCCCATCTTGTAGATCAAATAGACATCATTGTATGTGAATCATAAAAATGAAGTTAAAGCATTCCTAACATTTCAAGGGACTCATGGGCAAATTTTAATAGCAACTCCAAATCAATATTCATAGTATGGCAGGGCCAATTCCACACCACAATTTGAAAGATACTGTGTCATCTAAATGTGTTAATAGGCAAATAATAAACTTAGAAAGAGGTATGGAAATTTTTACAAATTGTTATTTTTTTAATTTTATGAATCACAAAAGTTTAATTTAATCAGAAATTATGATCTTATTATTCTATATGTAGTAGAGAAAATGGAAAAGAAAGAACTAAAACGAGTGCCAGAATTTCAAACGACCATGGAGCTTTTCTGTGATAGTTTAACAATTCGAAAAGTGGTGGAATTTGAATCACTGCAAGAAGTATTTTCGAAAAAAGGAAGACGAGCAATTTAAAGCAAAAAAACATAGGTTCAAATAAGATGGCAGTCTCTGGAGACATAGACGTAGGTTCCAGATTTTTAAGGCTTAGTACAGGCAGAAAAAGATCGAATATTCGATACTGAATAAGGTCTTTTAAGTAAAAACAAGATGGTCTTTTTTAAAAGTAAATGTACGAAGAAGTTTGCAGAAATAGGTTTTAAGTTAAAAAGAATATTCTCTCCGGAAGTTTCTAAAAACTTTTGACTTTGATTTCTTGCAGAAAATTCTGTTTATCAAAGTATTTTAAATGTCTAGAAAAATCCAAAATATTCTTAAGTCTCTGATTATGATACAATTGAGAGTTCTACCTATTTTAAATAATATTGTCTGAATGGTTTTTTAAATAATTGGCAATTTGCAATTTTATTATACTTTCAGAATTTTTTTTAATTATTATTTCTAGTATAAAATTACTCATTTTTCTATCAGATTTCATTGATATGATCATGTATTATTATTATCGCAAATGTAATATATCTTATCAATGTATATCTGTATAGTAATAGTTGAATTGTTTTAAATCTCTTCTTATTTACTAATTTTATTGTACATTTTTCGAAATATTTCTATTTATTAAATAAATAATAAGTCTGTTTTGTAAATTTAACAATAAAATTTTCAAAATTATTAACATTAGTAAAAATGTACGCAGTTAAAATCTCAATTTTTAAACTGTATTTTTAACTGGTGAATGTTATTCTCTTTTGTTATTTACTATTTTTATTGTATATTTCTCGAAATGTTTCATTTTATTAAATAAATAATAAGTCTGTTTTGTAAAGTAAAAAAAAAAAAAAAACCTCATAAAACTATCAAAAATTATTAACATCAGTGAAAACTATATGCACTTAAAAACTCATCTTTTGACTGGAATTTAGAGAAGTAATTCCCACAAAGAAATATAAAGTATTTCTTAAGAGTTTTCTTCAAATTATTTTGTATCATAAAGAATATACAAATAAATAAACTGATAATTTGCAATGCCTTAAAACTTACGGTAACAACAATTCCAACAAAATTCAGACATCGCATTATAATAATAACATCCCTGAATCTGAAATGCAGTGCATAAATAATTAAGTCTGAAAATTGTTCTTAACAACAGTAGAGAAAAAAACATTTCTTTAAACGTCATGTTTAAACGAAAATATGTATATTCCAAGGATTAAAAATAAACGACAAAAGCCCCATTTTTATTTTTTATTACCTCAAACTTTCTTACACGAACTTTTTCTTGTAATCTATTGTGAAAACATCTTGAAAACCATTTCGCTGTGAGTAATAACGGTCGTTTATATCTTGACTGCCACTGTTTCTGCCATCGTTTACGGTGTGTTACACTCACGGCTGCAGCACAGTCATTTTTATTCTCTGTTTAGTTGCCGGCGATGATTGTTCAGGAGTAGCCGTTGAAGACGGATAACAAGAAAAAAAAAAGAAGATGAAATAGCTGGACAATAAATGGCAATCGTGAACTTTTCTCCAAGGTATTGTCATCAACAGAAAACCATTATTTCGAATTGGCATGTCGTAAATTACATATTTGAAGTAAACGGTTAAGCAATTTTTGTTTTTGTTAATCATTTTACATTTAAAACTGCGATTTTATAACAGTTTTTGTTGGGAATTTCGAACTTCATACATTAGTTTAATACTATATCTTGTTTATTCCAACTTTATTGTTATAAATTTTTCAAATTGGAAAGGGATATTTTTGTGATTACATTTTTACAATTTTTTAGGCTTAAATCTATGTAATTTATATACATATTATTAAAAAAATGAACTAAAGATCCAATAGAAACTATAATACTACAATAATAGCACATAGAATAATTATACAAAATACCGTTTTATTTTTTACTTATTTTTTTAATTTTGTAACAAAAATTTATTTCCATACATAAATATTTAATTAAATACGTGAATCTTTAGATTTTTACATAATATAACAATTAAATTTTAAATTGCTATTTACATAAAATTGTAAATAAACTTAATTGAGGAGGAATATATTAACAAAAATGTGATAAAGACGTTATAATTTTTTCAAATTCCAGAGGTTGTATTTTTATATGTTTTCATTTTTACAAGTTTTGGTAGGCTTAAATGTCTTTGATTTATATTCATAATATAAAAATTGAACTAAAGAACCAATAAAAACTATAATGCTACAATAATAGCACATAGAATACTTATATCAAAATACCTTTCTATTTTGTTTTTAATTTCGAAACAAAATTTATTTCCATATATAAATATTTAATTAAATGCATGTAATTTAGATTTTTACAAAAGGCAATTTCATTTAAATTTTTTATTAATTGCATAAAGTTTTAATTTGCATCATTTAAATTTGCATAAAGTAATTTGCATCGTTTTTGCCATCAATTACGGTTAGTTACACTCAAGGCTACTTATTGCACAGTCATTTTTATTCTCTATTTGTTTGTCGGCGATGATTGTTCAGGAGTAGCCGTTGAAGACGGATAACAAGTAAAAAAGAAGATGAAATAGTTGGACAATAAATGGCAATCGTGAACTTTTCTCCAAGGTATTGTCATCAACAGAAAACCATTATTTCGAATTGTCATGTCGTAAATTACACATTGGTAGCAAACGGTTAAATAATTTTTGATTCTGTTTTTGTGAATCATTTTATATTTAAAACTGCGATTTTGCAACAACTCCATTTCTATTTTAGTGGAATATGTATTGCTTAGTCCAACGTTACTGTTATAAATTTTCAAATGCTAAAGGGACATTTTTATGTGTTATCAGTTTTACCAGTTTTTGTAGGCTTACATATAATAATACGTATATAAAGTGATATAATGTAATAATATATAATAAAATGTTTATAAATCAGAGGTTTTATATACTTATTTTTTTTTAATAAAATGAACTAGGGAACCAATAGAAACACTAACGCTATAATAATAGCACATACAATAATTAGAAAAAATATCTTTTATTTTTTTTAAATTTTGTAACAAAATTTTGTTCCATGTATGAATATTTAATTAAATACGCATACCTTTAGATTTTTACATAAGATAATTTAATTAAATTTTCAGTTATTTGCATAAAATTTTAAATAAACCTAATTGATGAGGAATATATTAATGAAAATGTGATTTCATTTTTGCAAGTTTTGATACTCTGATTTATATACATATTATTTAAAAAAATGAAATAAAGAATCAATAGAAACTATAATACTAAAATAACAGCATTTATCTTATTTTATCTTCTTATTTTATTTTAATTTTTTAACAAAAATTTATATCCATTTAAAAATATATAATTAAATACATGTAATTTTTGATTTCATTTTCGTGAATCATTTTATATTTAAAACTGTTGTTTTATAACAGCTTTTATGCTTGGAATTTCGAACTTCATTTCTGCTTGAATATGTCTTGTTTAACCATTTAAACTGTTATAAATCTTTCAAATTATAAAAGGATAATTTTGTGTGTTTTGCTTTTTACAAATTTTTGTAGGCTTAAATATCTCTGTAGCTCCCTCTTCACTCTTATCATGGGGAATACGGCAACAACCTATACAAATATCTGTTACTATTATTAATGCTTTGTTTATTTGTATGTAAACAAAATTAAAATATAAAAATAAACCATCTATTCAGTATTTCATCAAAATGTACTTTCTAAGAAATCAGTACTTAGCCGTTAAAAAAAAAAAACTAACTCTGCTAAACAACAAATTTTGTTGAAAGGCTTCGTTATTTGCTGCTTTTAATGCATGTTCATAGATTTCAAGTCAATGGCTTCAACTTTAAAGATACATTTTTATAGAAATTTTCTTAAGGAAGTAACTTTCTGTGAAAATGTATCTAGAAAATGAGGCTCATCTAAATTTTTCCTTTCTTTATAGTGCTTGCAACAAGTTTTATACTGAAATTGTTTAACAAAGTATGAAAATAATTCAACCTATTCGTGAAATTCAAAAGGCAATCGATATGAAAAATATTTTTGTCTAAGACTTTTGAAAATGGTATTCAAAACTACTTAGAATTCACTTCGTTATTTGGGACTGTGAATAGTCTCTCAGATGAAAAATTTATTCTTCGACCTGAATAAATAAAATGATGATGTTCACATCGTTTCAGTAGTAATAGAAAAAGGAATAGGGTGAATTTTTTTTTGAAAAAAAGGATATAAATATTTAAAATAGTATGTCCATTTTTCACCGCACATTCAGAATAGATGCAGTGTTATACATCTTTCTAATCTGACAAATTAGAAATGTGGTTCTAAATTTTTACTCATTCATTTCTTAGTCTGAAACAAGTTCCCCATTAATGAGCATTTTATACTTCAGCCTGTAAAAAAATGAAAGACTATAGAAAAAAATTATATTTTATCAAAACAATGAAATATAATTTAAATAAATAATGAGTGTCATAAGAAAAAAGATCAAATTTGACAGTATTACTCATATCAGTATGTGAAAACATCCTTTTTCCGCATTGTTTGAATTTCTCGACTTGCTTATTCAAAATTCAGTTGTTGCACTAACCCTACTAACCCTTAATAATATTTTTCTCATCATAAAGAAACTTCTTGACTTTTCTTTGACTTCTTGACAATTTTATTTTTCTCATCACTTGAAACTTCTTTGACCCATCAGTAGATTCATTGTGAAATCTAGTTGTATGAATTATCACAGAGCAATTAGTCAGGTTTACTTTGATATGAAATGAAATAATTAATTAATGAATTATTGGATAGGAACGAAATATGTAAACTCAAATCTTCTTATTCATTGGTGCAACATCCGTCTTCTTTATTGAACCAAGGTCGTCTGCCTACTGGAAGATTTCGATACATGATATGTTTCCTTTTGCGAGGCAGAGTTTTCAGCCCTACGATCAACCTTCTACAGTCATATTCGACTGGGACCTACGGTTTATAGAGGATTCCGAACCACTACAATCATCCATGATACCGCTGGAACTCAAATCCGAAACGCGGCCGATTAACAATTGACCAGCGCTGTGGCATTTGATACTGCAGGCTTTAGGTTCGAATCTTAGCGGAGGCACGGATGTTTGTTAGTATTTCGGAATCCACTTTAAACTGTATGTCCTAGACTAGTTAGCCCAAAGTGTGCACAAAGTGACAATAGAACAAAAACCGAACCCGAAATCTGTAGCACCGAGAGCTAGTTACTCGGCAATCAGGCCCCCAAAACAAAACAATATATTAAAATTTAGAACAGCAATACATACAACAATTAAAATATAAAATTTGGCAATGTTGCTTATATATTAAAGTTATACAATATACGTAGAAAAATTTTATATAAATTTAAAAAAAAAAAAGAATGTGTGAAGATAGAAAAAAAAATTCAAAAAATGCAGCAAGAGCAAATTTTCTGAAAAACTCTGTAACCAGATTTTTTTTTTCCTATGGATAATGGGTGAAATAAAAAAACTTACTACTTGGTAAGAACATAGAGATTCTCGCATTTCTTTAAAATTCCACGCGTGCTTACTTTAAAAAAAAGACTTCATGGCTCTTTGATCTCATTTTAAAAGATAGAGTTTTTACAGTTGCTTATTTTGTATGCTTGAAAGAAATAAGTAGTTAATAAAAATAAAAGAAAAATTTACAAGAGACTATCAAAGTAAACTTTGAGTTTCAAAAAATGAAGCTATTCTCACGTACTACAAAAATTTACATTTCAGTAAAGAAAAATATCAATATAATTTAAGGAAAATTCACTGTAACCTTAACCAAAACCATGCAAATGTTCAACTCAGAATCATAACAGCTTCATTTTTTACAACAGATAGTAATAATTAAGATCAAAGTAAATAATAATAGGGAAGTTTTATGGTTTATTTTAAAACAAAAACACGTTACGAAGCTATGGCTACATGTATTCATATATATTTTTTAAATATTCTCTCAATTTAGGAATAAATTATTTAAAAACTTTTATGGTATGATCAAAAGAACTTGCATAATTAATCAAATTATACAACATATAATGTTACAATAAAAAAAATGTTTTATTTACAATATTAAATTTTTTTCCTTGAATATTTTAATAAATATTCGTTATCTTTCATTTTTATTACTTTAAAAATCTTGTAAATTAAAAATTTCAGTCTTTCAATGAGTTATAAACTTAATATCCTATGAAAAGATGTATTGCTAACGAAACGGAAATGTAAAATAGCAAAAAGCGTTGTTTACAGTCAAAATTTTTAAATAATGTTTTTTAAGATTTTTTTGATACTATAGTTAAATAAGTTTAAAAAACACGAAAAATAAATAATATATGTTGCGATTATAAATAATTATCGGTGTTTATGCATAATCACAGACAACATATAACGGGATTATATGTCATCACCATTATATTCTGCATTACCGGTGATTATAAATTGTGTTGTATTGTGAATTATGAATTGTTACCAGTTGTTTTACCAGTGATTATGAATAATCACCGATTAATCATATTCACTGTAAATATATATATGTAAATTTTCTGTTGAAATTTGGAATAAAGAAAAGTGACAAAAATATTAATTTTAGGAAAACTCTCTTAACTAAAAGAATATTAAAACATATAACATTTATTTGTGGGGTTTGAATGGCCAGTGGCGCTCTGGTGCTCGGTGTCATAAGGTTCGAATCCCGACAGTGCCATGGATGTTTGTAGTGGTTCCGTATCCACTTTAATCCGTATGTCCCCGTTATCCTTGTCTTGAGGTTTAATCAGTCTTTAGCCCTCGTGATTCTTCGCTAAAGTGAAACTGCATGTTTACCCTTAGTCATGGCACAGTCGCCTGCAATGGGGTCTTCTGGACATCGTGTAGTGTTTTTCTGTACCAGCGAGATTAGTAAAACACATTTACTTGCATAAATATATGCATGTATTCATTATCCAAGCACTGAACTAAAGAGCGACGATAGTATAAATTATAATTTAGTGACTGTCAACCATATATTTAGAGTAAAATTACAAGAAAAAAATGTAAAATATTTTTAAAAAATTCAAATGAATAATCATTAAATGGATATATTTTTTTCATTTTGGTTCAATGTGTGTACATCACATTATATAATTAAAATTTCATTATACGATTAAAATATTGTGATGTTTCTTATCCCATTGGTCGATAGACAAAAAAACAAGAAAGATCTAGACAAAAAAAAAAACAAGTCCATAAACCCGGACGAGTCATGATAAAAGGTAAAAAAAGCAACTTTTTGCTCTCAAACACAGAGATATGGGGCTCCAAAAGGGGATACGTCTCACTTTACCCTATAACCGGCTATATATTCCCAGCCACTGGGTACACCTTTTAGTATCATTTTATGACATACATAGGCTACAATGGGGCTACTCTAACCTGACCCACAAGGGCCATGAAAAAACACAAGAGTTATGACTGTTATCGCAGGGTGGTGCTACAAAATATACAAATTAAAGTTTGAATTCATAAAAAGCTGTATTTTTCACAACAACCATACGACGATCATAACTCTTACAATGTGTTTAATGCATGGATTCAGTATCCTCATAATTTTGATTAAATTACTGAATTTCGACTTCTATTGACTTAAGAAAAACTCAAAACTATTTTGCAAAATAGATTATCTTATCTTTTAAAATAAAGTATGTTTTTTTTTCCATGAAAATCTTGATTTGAACGTGATTAGTGTTCAAGTCATAGTTAGAATGCTGCTTCTCGGTAACCGTGGTAACTACTTAATGTTCATTTACAGTTGAAAATCGTTAGCAAATTATATACAAAAATAATGTTTTCATCTTTGGATATAATAATGTATTACTCAATATCATTTTTGTAATTATAACACATACTTAATTTATAGTTTTGTTGAGTAGTATACAAAAAAATTTTATTCTCAAGTAACTTGAATAGTTGTAATAGTTTAATAGCTTAAATTTTACAAACATATTTACATTAAATGTTTTTAAATTACTTAATTTAAAACTTTTATGATTAAGTTGCTACATTTAATTTAATTGGGCAATATCTTACATTACATTCAATATACATGTTTTTTTAAATTTTTAAACTGTGACTAAGCTTAACTGCCCAACAATCATATGATTATATCTCTAGCATTAGTGGAAAAGTTTGTAACCAAACTTGTTTTATGAAAAGAATATAATCAAAAAAAAAAATAAAGTTATTAAATTGTTTTAATTACATCTTAGAAAAGTAAAAAAAAAAAAACTTAATTACATAACTAATCTTACCTGTCCAAAAATCATATGATTATAACTCTAACATTAGTGGAAAAAATTTTGGAGCAGATCTTATTTTTTATAAAGAAAATATAATTAAAAAAAAAAAATGAAGAATGTAAAAAGTTTTAAATACTTCTCACAAAGTTTTAAAGGCTTTAATTACATAACTAAACTTAACTGTCCAAAAATCATATAATTATATATCTGGCATTAGTGGAAGTGTTTGAGTCAAGCTTTTTATTATAAAGATAATATAATCTAATAGAAAATATTTAGAAAAAGTTTTCAAAATCTTAAAAATACTCCCCTATTATAACTAAAAAGATAATGTTTTAAGCTTATTTTGATTATTCAAAGTAAGAAAAATAATTTTTAACGATGTGTAAGGCGGCTTAGAAATACTATTGATTTGATAAGATTCAGAAAATAATAATTTTAAAAAAAATTCTAGGAGAAAAATGCCGCAGTCAGAAAGATAAAATGCTTTAAAATAGAAAAGAATGAAGTTAATAACAACAATATGCTTTCAGTTAATTGTTATTTTTTCAAACATTTTTACAATTTCTTGAGAATTCAACAATCTAAAATAAAATAATAACTGTAATTATTGCATTAAAATGATATTTCTTTTAAAAGTAGAAAATAATTAAAAAATATATAAAACGTATATAATTTTTTACTATAGAATGAAATCAAATTTATTTAGAAATTACTTTAGAACTTGATATGCATAATCACAACAAATATATGCAATATCACAAGTTTAAAAATTTTTTAAAATTATTAAACCTTTACATCAAAAATGTTATCTAAGTATTTATAAATTTTTTAAATGGAACAAACTTCAATTTTAAAGAAAATGTTCAATAACTTTTTTTTATAAATGAAAAATGAAAAAAATAGTACTAGTTCACAAATAAATTGAGGAAGTATTGGGGCCCTCTACTTCTTAGATCACTATTTAATGGATGCATTATCATCAAAAATTTGTTACAAAAAGTAAGAAAATCACCTCTAAACCAAAGAAAAGTTTTTATCCGGGAGCAAAAAAGAAACCAAAACAACACTTTAGCACTACAGCTGTGAATAAAAAACACATTACTGTTACTAAAAATGTTTCTACCCTAACAAAGAACGAGCAAAAATCAAACAAAAATGTCCACATTCCTATCTGGCACCTTTGTTTTAAACTATCACAGTTTTATTTTTATTTTATTTTTTTTTTCTATTGTAGTTTTTTCATTGTTGTTGCTGTAGATATTGGTTTTTGGTTCGATTCCTGACAGAGTTTGGAGCTTTAACTGTTTATCTCCTAACACCAACTGGATAATTCGTTCTAGCAGTTCTTTCCTGTGTCGAAGTGGAATGAAATAAGGGAAACTTGAGAAACAAAGTGATTTAAGTCAAACCCCTTTTTTGGGGGAAAGATCCAATTTGTTGTAAATTCGAAACTTGAATAATTTTATATTACTTTTTTGGTGGGCCTGGCCGAATGTAACGCTCTGGCCCTCGGTATCACAGATATCGGGATCGAATCCCGCCCTGCCCTGGTTTTTTTTTAGTGGTTCGAATCCCCTTTTTAACGTAGGTCCCGTAGGTCTAAAAGGATCTTAGAGCATTTTAGGAGTAGTGTTAGTGTTTTTAGAAATTATATATATATATTATAAGTTGAAATTAAATCAAGATGAAAGTGACCTACAAGATTGAAAGAAAATAAAATGATTGTTAGATTTTTGTTTGTTTTAAAAATAAGTGTGCAGAAAACGCGTAGGTTATTAAAAATTTAAAAGTGAAATATTTAACATACATTATAAATCCAATTGAATTAAACTCATCTGTAAATAATAAAGATAATATCTATAATTTATTTTAATTGACATCAAGCATACATTTATTTCAAAATATTTATTTAAAAATTTATGCTCCTACAATTATTTAATTCATTTTTTAATATACTACATGCCATGTTTTTTGATTGTAATAGTTCTGAATATATACTTTTAAACTGTAGGTCCCGGTCTTAATAGGATCGTAGAGCGTTGTTGGGAGTAGCGTGTGCTGCGCGTCCATAGCATATCTTCAAGCTGCATGTGCCCTGGGTAGTGCTAAATGAGTAAAAGCAGTGCGGCCCTTCCTTATGACATAAAGATTAACGGTCTGTATTGCCATCTGCGTTAGAACAACAGCAACATATGCTGATTTTTTTTTATATATGATTTATAATTCAACTGTTATTAATATTGAATGAAATTCCTTTACCATAACTTTTACTTTTATTTTTTTTAAATAAGTTTAATCCCTTAACCTGCATTCAATTATATTTATAATGATGATGGTTTTAGTTTGCCGCTCTATAGTCATTTTGTGCTAATTAGACTTGAATCTAACGTGGATTCCGAACCACCACCGCCAAGATTCCCACCAGCCAAGAACCATTATCGCCCATGCCACCGCCAAGATTCTAACCGAAGTCAGTGGTACCAAAAAGCCAGAGCGCTACCCAATTGATCATCAGGCCGCTATAATGATGATGGAGTTTCTCGTGTTCTTCCATGGCAAATACTGAGTCTTTTCAGGCCCAATGGATACTCGGTAGATAGAAGACTTCTTTTGTTTTGAAGGTTAGTATAAAACAAGTAGTATAGGGAGTCAAAGCATAGGAATGACTATTATTATGAACCCTTTAGTATGATGATGAACCACTTGTATCTCTTTATGAACCTTTTATTCTATTGTTGTTTATTATCCAACTTGGTAGACATTTATACCAAGCCACTGAACCATGTAAGCTCATGGTTGAAGGAAAGGGCTTATATAGGTTGGAGCACCCGTAGTTAGAAGGTTTCGATGGAGCACCGTAGGTAGAAGTTTGACTTGGCTTCGTGACGCTTTGACATTTTTTACGAAGTAGGTTGTCACCACTATCGCGAACGCGCTCTATTGCTATATTAGACCGGGACCCTATGCTTAAAGTGGATTCCGAACCACTACAAACATCCATGGCACATTGCGCCAGAGCGCTGAAAGTCACCGGCCATTCAGACCCCACCTTTTATTCTTGTTTGCGCAAGATTTAACCTATCATAGTCGAAAAATATAATGAACTGAGAGTAGGAAAGATAGGTTTATTGAATTTAAAAATATCAGGGAAAAGCCTATTAAGCATAATGTATAAAGAAAGTTGATCATGTTGAAGGTTGAAAATTATAAATTATAAAACAAATTCTAAATTACTACGAATAATTTGCTATAAATCACCATAAAGCATATTAAGTGGTGAAAATAACTTATATTACAGATATATGAAAAAATGCCTTCGTTAAAGATTTTTTTCACGTGAAGGTGATAAACTAAAAGGTATTTTTAAATATAAGGATATATACATATTTTTAAATTATAATATTGGATATATTTTATAATTACCTGTACTATTTATCCTAAACATTTTGTTAAAATATTGAGTGGATGGATTGAATAAATTAATGAAGTCATTAAAATATTGTTTATTAAATAATTTACTTTGATTATTTGTTAATTTATTTTGATTGCTATCCTCTTTGCTTACTTTTATGACTATGACAATATTGTGCTAATATAATAATAATCACATAATCAAGATTTTAAAATCATCGCCTTCTCTTACAATTTGCCTTTATTTATTGCTAGGTAGTCACATTTTAAAATAATCTTTGATATTTTTTTTAATATATATATTTATACAATATCAAATGATTTATAAATTTTATTTCAAATGTAATTTTTATTTTTTTTTTTTTTTAATTTACATTTTTAGATAATTTAATCTGATTAAAAAAAATAACTTTTTAATTAACTTTAAAAAATTTCATTATGTACATGACCACTGAAATTAAAATTAATTGCAGATAATATTAACTATTTTTTGTTAACTAATATTTTTAATACTGGATATTGGTTAAATAAATATAACGATATCAGAATTTGTTATTAGAAATTTATTAGTATCTTTTTTAAAATTATTTCTACTGTTATTTTTGTGACCTGATATTCTGAATATATGAATTTTTGTTATA
>BPLR01001619.1:0-11839 GCA_021605095.1 Caerostris extrusa
AATTGAAATAAAATCAATTCTCAGTTAATAGTTTAAAATCTTGATTTTTTTATCTTTCGGCATGCGTTTCAAGTTTCTAAAAAGCGATTCAAATCCTTAAAAATCACTGTGTGATACTCCGTTGGTTTTCCGTTATTTCAAATTGTGTTACTTTCGCTTATAAGCATCCAATATTCTCCAAGCATAAATAAATCTCAAAGATTCTGATTCATTTATTGACTCCGTTTTGAAATTGTACTCACTGGCACAAAGGTTTTCAAGCATGACGATCGCTTCTATAAAACCATTTTTCATTAAGCAAGATGGAAGCCAAATCTATTTCGTTATCGCTACCAGTCACTTTCCTTTAACGCCACAGACAAAATTTTGCATATTCGAAAAGTTTACAATAGTAGAAATTGGTATGCTTTTCTTCTTGCAATTTAAAAAAAAAAAAAATTTCGATTGCGCCATGTTATTTCATAAGAAAACATGTCATCCTCTAACCATTTTCAACAGAGTTTTAAAAACGAAATTACCAAGAAATTCCTCAAGAATATAATTATTAGCCTCTGAATGAAATGAAAAGAAATTTATCGGCGTTTTAATACATACCATTATTTATTCATTTATTTATTTTACTAATTTCTTGGAAAACACGGCCATTTTCCAGATCTACGGTAATTTTTTTTAAAGGCACAGAAAAGAAAGATATTATTATTAATTGTCGCACCTCTTGTAAAAAAATAATTTGGTATTTGTGCTTACTTGCTTATTTCAGCATGATTTTGGTATCTTACATATTATATTCATTCTTATTCTCCCGTTGATCTTATTGCTGTTCCTTTTCATTATTATTTTATAATATGTCGGAGACGATACTTCTTCTTCAAATTGCACCCCGAAGGTTTATCCAGCCTACGGAGTATATCATGTCCCTCTTCATCCAAACATACCAGAGATCCAACATTTGTCAAGTTACGAAAACGAATTTGTCCCCAATTTGCGTTGCACTAAGACAGTGATTCTCAGACGAGTTCCACGGTTACTCTAGACACAGTGAGGCCAAATGTGTTTATTGCACCAAGACATTTCGTCCCATATCTGTTATAAAGATACATTTATTAACCCAATCACTTTTAGGCCTTACCGTCTCTACTCTTGTTCAGTCAAAACGTCCTTCTTCGTACGTTATAACGCGGACGAAGTTGCACCCCTACAGAGTTTTGAAGGACACCAGGTCAGATCGTAGCACTTTACCACTTGCTCTGTGCACTCTGTCCAGGTCTAAGCCTTCTGGTCCTTCAGCTCAAAGAATGCCGTAACGAGGTCTAGCGATGCCAGCCAGTGATGTTGCTGCAGATGAAAGGGATCTTCCAGTTTACGACGGATGATACTGGGATCTGCCATCAAGAATAACTTGAATTTCAACTTTATTAACCAATAAAAAAAAATCTTTATTCGGTTGAACATAACTATAATTTGGTCAAGATACACTGTTTTACTTTTTACTATGTTTTCAGTAGTTTTCCTTTTACTATGCCCTAATATTTAAGTATTACCAGTATACGCCACGGCTAGATCTACTACTACTAAACCGTGGTCTGATGGCCATGGGGTTAGCTCCCTGGCGGTCAGTACCAGGTTTTCGGGCTCGAATCCGGCAGTCCCGGATGTTTGTAATGGTTCAAGATCCATTTTAAACCGCAAGGATTCTTGTCTGATATGAGAGTGTTACTAGGGTGCGTAGCATATCTTCAACGTGCCCCCTGGGTAGTGCTAAATGAGTAACAGCAGTGCGGCCACTTGCTTATGATATAAAAAGATAACTGTCTATATTATAGCTGTATTGAAAAAACACTACTACTACTAAATCACCGCATCACTATGCCTAAGAGCTGAGTTGTCTCTATACATTTGGGGAATGATGTGGGTGAGGAGTCTGACTGGGCTGTGACGCTCTTACAGTTCTCATGTGACCGGGACCTACTACTTGTGATGGATTCCCGAACTACTACAACATCTATGGCACCACCGATATTCGAACCCCGAAATCTGGCTTTGAGCGCCAGAGCGCTAGACACTCGGCCATTCAGGCCACCTGCTAGATCTATTGCATTCCTTTACCATTTTTAAAGGAAGATCCTAAGGAGTAACGTGTAACAACCCACCAACATGACAGTTGCTGATTTGAACTGACCAAGTGCAACAGGCTTGAAACTGCATCTCACAAATGATGAACGGTATTGTCGTATAGTTGTACGACACTAAATGTATGTGCTTTTACATGCATATATTCAAAATTGAGGGCAGGTTATTAATGTACAATCACTTTACATTTGTAGTGACTCTTCTCCTTCGTAATTTAACTTATGGACATAAAACTTAAATCAAATAAATGTTATCTAGAAAAATGCTTTTGTCTAAATTTTCATTCCCCTAAATTATTTTTCTTCTTTATGTTTGGATTTTCATTTTCACCGGTGTATTATGAATATTTGAGTAATATAGCTAAAGGGTGAAAATTAAACAAAGCTGATGTCATTGATTGTAAGCTCTTTTTTAATAATTAAGAAAATTCAATGTATTTAAACTTTTTATTCAGCCTCCATTTTTATGTTGAATTTTCTCTACATTAAGCGCAATATAAGTTTCCACATGTTATTTGTGTTCTAGTCGCTGATTGTTTGAGATTTCAGAATTCGTCATACCTTTCTGTTTTTGACAAATATAAGCATTGTTCTGTGACAGCTGACATCATTCCATTTCCCCATATTGTCTCTTCCGTAGTTGATTTCAACACACGATCGCTTGAGAGAAATTTCAACAGTTAGAAGCGTTGTTAATTGACGAAATTAGATTTAAGAAATGAAATAATCTATCATTATATAATCTATAATCTATCTATCATTTTATTTTAACTGCCTAGTTAAAGTTAATAATTCCTTTAGATACATAATAAATTCATGATCACAAAAAGTTCTATATCTAGATGTCAAATATTCAAATAAATCATACGGATGGTTAAATTTTCTTGGTTTACTGATAAATACTTTTGACGAATGTTATGATAAATTAGAATAATATTAAATTATAATAAATATTCTGATAATATTAAATTGTAATAAATGTTATGATAATATTAAATTATGTTAAATATTATGATAATATTAAATTATAAAAAAATATTATGATAATATTAAATTATAATAAATATTATGATAATATTAAATTGTAATAAATATTTATGATAATATTAGAAATTATATTTAAATATTATGATAATATTAAATTATAATAAATATTATGATAATATTAAATTGTAATAAATGTTATGATAATATTAAATTATGTTAAATATTATGATAATATTAAATTTATGTTAAATATTATGATAATGTTTAAATTATAATAAATATTATGATAATATTAAATTGTAATAAATGATATGATAATATTAAATTATGTTAAATATTATGATAATATTAAATTATAATAAATATTATGATAATATTAAATTGTAATAAATGTTATGATAATATTAAATTATGTTAAATATTATGATAATGTTAAATTATAATAAATATTATGATAATATTAAATTGTAATAAATGTTATGATAATATTAAATTATGTTAAATATTATGATAATATTAAATTATGTTAAATATTATGATAATATTAAATTATAATAAATATTATGATAATATTAAATTGTAATAAATGTTATGATAACATTAAATTATGTTAAAATATTATGATAATATTAAGAGAATTATGTTAAAATATTATGATAATATTAAATTATAATAAATATTATGATAATATTAAATTGTAATAAAATGTTATGATAATATTAAATTATGTTAAATATTATGATAATATTAAATTATAATAAATATTATGATAATATTAAATTGTAATAAATGTTATGATAATATTAAATTATGTTAAATATTATGATAATATTAAATTATGTTAAATATTATGATAATGTTAAATTATAATAAATATTATGATAATATTAAATTGTAATAAATGTTATGATAATATTAAATTATGTTAAATATTATGATAATATTAAATTATGTTAAATATTATGATAATATTAAATTATAATAAATATTATGATAATATTAAATTGTAATAAATGTTATGATAATATTAAATTATGTTAAATATTATGATAATATTAAATTATGTTAAATATTATGATAATATTAAATTATAATAAATGTTATGATAATATTAAATTGTAATAAATGTTATGATAACATTAAATTATGTTAAATATTATGATAATATTAAATTATGTTAAATATTATGATAATATTAAATTATAATAAATATTATGATAATATTAAATTGTAATAAATGTTATGATAATATTAAATTATGTTAAATATTATGATAATATTAAATTATAATAAATATTATGATAATATTAAATTGTAATAAATGTTATGATAATATTAAATTATGTTAAATATTATGATAATATTAAATTATGTTAAATATTATGATAATGTTAAATTATAATAAATATTATGATAATATTAAATTGTAATAAATGTTATGATAATATTAAATTATGTTAAATATTATGATAATATTAAATTATGTTAAATATTATGATAATATTAAATTATAATAAATATTATGATAATATTAAATTGTAATAAATGTTATGATAATATTAAATTATGTTAAATATTATGATAATATTAAATTATGTTAAATATTATGATAATATTAAATTATAATAAATGTTATGATAATATTAAATTGTAATAAATGTTATGATAATATTAAATTATGTTAAATATTATGATAATATTAAATTATAATAAATATTATGATAATATTAAATTGTAATAAATGTTATGATAATATTAAATTATGTTAAATATTATGATAATATTAAATTATGTTAAATATTATGATAATGTTAAATTATAAAAAAATATTATGATGATATTATAAACATAAAGAAATTACACTCGGTGTTCTAAGTCCACAAAAAAGCAGTTTGATAAACACCAAATTAACCATCATAATTAAAATTTAATTTTTCAATAAATATATTTGTTCACAAAACGAATGCTTAAAAATATTTATAATTATTGATACAAAAGGTTCCTTTTAATAAAAACATTAATTAAAACAATAGCGAAAAAAATATTTCAATGTTCGATATGTTCAATGCCCTGTGGGATTATGTGCAAAATAAAATTTTATTAATTGGTACTGATAGATTATTTAAAATACCTTAGATTAGTTAAAAAATAGCATTTCCGTTACGGCAGGGGTCGGCAACCTGCGGCTCGCGAGCTACATGCGGCTCTTTGGATGTGAAGCTGCGGCTCTTTAGTTCCATACGCAAATATTATTTATTTTATCAAAAAAAAAAAAAAAAAAAACATTTAACAAACAAATGAAAATTTAGAGTCGTGTTTGAAACTTAACACAACAAGTTATGAGCCGAATTTATCCAAACTTTCTAAAACCATGCAAAGCCAACGCTCCCATTGAATTTGTTTGCTGAAATGTACGTTATTGTTTTTAATTTAAGTACAAGTTAAGTACTTTGTTTAGTAAAGTTTAAATTTTCTACTTGAATAACCATGCAAAGCCATCGCTCCCATTGAATTTGTTTGCTCAATTGTTTGTTATTGAAGTACAAGTGTAAGTAAATGTTTAATTGTTTTAATTTTTAGTTAAATAATAATTATCTAATAATGCCATATATATATTATTTAATTTGTTGTGAAAAACACTACTTATATATGAATAAATAGATATTTTTTTCTTATGAATAAATAGATAGTTTTTTTTTTTTTATCAAAAAAACTTTATTTATGTGAGTACTATTTTTATTGTTGGCAATAAAAAATTTTTGTGGCTCTTTAAAAACATTGAAATTTTGTAAATTGTAACTTTTGACTCTTCCGACTCAAAAAGGTTGCCGACCCCTGCATAAGGGAGTAATATAGAACATATCTCCAACGAATTGAACCTCCACCTTAATTCTCAGCAGTGGCACTGCCACAATTAATGATAATTATGATAATGATAATTTTGTTAACTATCACCACTGAGCAACGAGTCGAGAGTTAAGTTATTATTAAATTCTTTTATAACACTAATTCTCTAATGTCTAGATTTCTTCCATTTATTTTTTTATTATTATGAAAGTATAATACTCTGACTAAGATGGAAAATTTTCTTAACTACGTAGAATTTATATAATTTAAAAAATAAATCATGGATATATAATAATGCATGTTTAATCTTATATAAATTTCCTTAATCGCTAAACAAAGTTTGAATCATCTAATAATACATAAAAAATTACATAGTAAATTACTAGCATTTTTATATTTTATGTGTATCTTAGTAAGCTATGGCATTGAACATAATGTAAGCTATGGAAATGTATATCTTCATTGTTATCTTTAAAGCATTAAGTTGTGCTTGCTTAAGTTACTGTTTGCTAGAATTTTGCTAAAGGAAAAAAACAAATCATAAAATAAAGAAAAGTCAATCATACTCAAAAACAATTCAAAATAATACTTAATTCTAAATTTAAGAACTATATATGTTATTTTATTCAGTAGCTATTATTAAAAAAAAATACCTCATAACTTGAAGTATAGTATAAGTCTGTATCTTCATCCTAGTTCAATAAAATTGCATAAATCAATCTTTCACAGGACAAAAGATAAATAACATAAAATAGCAAAAATTAATGCAATGATTAAAGAAATTAATATAAAATTAATACTTAAAATTTTTTTTATAATTAGACTATACCAAAATATTTTACAGTAACAATATTAATCTTCTTAGTTTTCATAATCGCAGCTTAAAAATAAGAGACTTTTACTTAAAATAAACACTATTTATTGCAGTTTAGTTATTAATTATTAATTTAGCAAATATAAAACAAAACCAAATTTTGATTTCCATTGAATTCATTATTAATGAATGAAACAAATTAGTTATCAAAAATAAACTTACAACTGTCATTTTATAAATAAACCATGCTTTAATTGAATTAGCAAAATAAATGGCATATTTTGAAAGATGAGGAGGAACTTAGTATCAAAATATGTCATTCGAAAAATAAGTAATGAACACAACGAAAGAGAAAAGATGGATGTGTAGTTGTTGTCGCCTATGACTTTATTGGAACTCAATCCATACAAATTTGGCTACTTGGAATATACTTGGAATTACCATACGTGGAAACAAAAAACAGCATATAAGCAATTCAAGATTACAAAGGGAAAAGATCAGAAATTTTAACAAAAACGGCCAAAAGGCCTTAAAAATAGTTAAAAAAAAAGTTAAATGTTCTGAGGATAAAAATTTTAAAAGCTAGAAGCACCGTAATATAAAACTCCTGGGGATCAGGATATTTTTTTTTGGCCCTCGAGCTCGAGTAAAGAGCACAAAAATCGCCATTCTGTTGTAAGTTGAAGTTAAATCCCTCAAAACTCACAACTTTATTTACACAAGCACCACACACATACAATATTTAACACATTTAAAGACATATAATTAGAGATACGTGGAAGAATTTCACTTCTAAGCCGAAAACCCGATACTCAGCTATGCGCAGGATGTGCTAAATATATTTCCTCTCGATATGAAAAACTACAAACTAAATGTTGCGCTGTACCTTCCTTTCGGAAGAGAGTTTCGAGGCCTACTAGCCATTTCTCCTGAACGTTACAGGGGCGCTCTTGCCAGTGTGTAGGAGGAAGCACCAATACAATTATTATTTTATTAAAAAATACAGCATAAAATAAATGAAATTTGTTTATCAATCATCAGAAATTTTTAACAAAAACGGCCAAAAGGCCTTAAAAATAGTTAAAAACGAGTTAAATTTCTAAGGATAAAAACTTAAAAGATAGAAACACCATGCTAAAAGTCCGTGTGATCAGAACCTCTTTTCTCTAGCACTCCTGTAAAGAGTACATAAATCACCATTCCTTTGTTAAGCGTCCAGTTCTGAGCAAACAAATAGATAGGTTTTATTCATTTTCTTTGTCTTACATAAAACACATATATCAGAGTTCACATTCTCTATTTCGGCCAGATGTTCGGCCAGGCAGTCGTGTCCAGTTCTTAATCTAAAATTGGCAAAGGCCTTTTGTGAGTTTTTCCGCTAAATTTTTTCCAGTCATCCCTGATTGTCTCCCAGACTTTTCCTTTGGTGTTACATAATAATTCACTAATATATGATGTCTTAATTTTGACCCGTGTAGTTCTCAAAAAGAGTCAAGAAGGATAGGACACTGTACAGGAACTTTTTCTGTTCCATTTTTGCCAGAAGATCTGCCCTTTAGTTTCCATTAATTGAAAAAGATGCATGTATTTTAACATAAACTTCAAAATCCTTAATAAAGGGTCGTGTTTCCCTCTAATTCCATCATTTAAATTAATTGGTATGCTAATTATGAATCTTTAATAATCACAAAGTGCAATATTTCTTTTAATTTATATGTTTTCGCATTTATTTTGCTTTATGTATATAAACGTAATCGTAAAATTATTTATAATATAAAATCAATAATAAAACATATACAGCCTTTTTTCAATTCCGTCTGTTAACTCACACTCACCTTATATATATCTTGTTCAAATTTCCAATCGTTAATAAAATACTTTTTATTCATCCACTCAAGTTCCGATACATTTTTTGAACTTGTAGTGAATGACACTGGATATTAATACAGTTTTTTTCAAATATTAATTCAGTAATTAAATTTAATTAATCAATTATATTTTTTTTATTCAGTTGCAGAATTTCTCCAATTTTTGACGCCAGATAGTGTTTAAAAATAAATGAAAATTATTATAAAGGACTTTTTGCAAAAAAAAAAAAGTAGGAAAAAAAGAAGGAATTGACTTTTGAAGTTTTATTTTTTTTATATTATCTTGTTATGTGTTCAAGTGAATGGTAAAATGCAATTTTTACACTTATCGTCTCTAATCAATGATTTTTCACTTAATAACACTAATAATAAAATTGATAACTATGAATGTTTCATTATATTAATGACTTACATCATTCGAAATTGAAGGTTCATTAACATCCCATCTTAACATAATCACAATTTGCTGAATCATCCACCCACTGAAAAAGAGTTCCTCTGAACGAATGTTCAATGCAATCCATGAACATCGTTTTCGATTTCCACTGTCAAGTCCGAAATTCTGTAAAAAAAACCAGCTTTTTCAATCTCTGCTTTGTGGAAATGATACATTAGAGAGTTTTTGCGTACCATATTTTGTAGGCGTCCGTTAGCTTTTTTCTACCTAGCACGCATGCTCACAGGAATTGCGCATGCGTATCTGAAATACTGTTTCTATGAGCATGCGCGATAGGGAGAAAAGGCTAACGGACGTCCAAAATACGGTAAGCAAAAGCTCTCCTAATATGCAATGAAAAATGTTCATTTGTAGGAAAGCTTATCCCAGAACAGGGGTCTCCAAACGCCCCCCGGGCCAAATTCGGCCCGCCAGTGTTATCAATCCGACCCACGACAGCGAATAGCTTATTAATGCTGTAATAAGTTAGATAAAAAAATACAGAATAATAATGACTCGATTTTATTGACTTGCTAGGTAAAACTTAATGACAAGCATAATACGCAGAAATTTAATTTAAGCATAACAACTAACAAATAATTGAAATGAACCCCACTGACAATATAAACTCGGGAACATCCCGCGGTTACCCTCTCGTAGTTATGTTGGGGTAAAAGAGTATCATATGTATGTATATCGATGTTTTGGAATTTATATATCCTGAATCAAATATATGATTATTATTCTGAAAATCCTCAGGAATGGAAAAAAAGCTAAATTAACGCGAATGAAACCGCGGGGTATCCACTGTAAAAATTCTAATGAGATTCATGTAATTGTGATTTTTCACTGACAAAAGTTTGTAATTGTGATATTTCACTGACAAAGTTTGTAATTGTGGATCAATTTTACTTGCACCAATTATTAAAAGAGATTTAAGATGCTCATCGGTTAACTTAGATATGTAAACATTCTTTGTGTACTTCATTTTGGAGAATGCTTTACTCACACAAGTAAATAGTACCATAGAGATAAATTAAGTTTTAATTTTTCTGCCATATAGATAATGGCAGAAAAATTAAAACGGTTTTTCGCCCTTGGTACTTACTGAAGTAAACAGTACGGCCCTAAGGCTGGAAAGTTTGAGACCCCTGCATATAGAATAATTAAAGTGACAATATAAATTTCTGTTAGAATGTAATATTGTATAAGTTTTCAAAGTTTTTAAAATAATGTGTATTGTTCAACTGGGCTAGATTAATGTCTTGGGTTTAAAGACTTTTTTTAATATAGATTTTTATATTGCATATCTACATACCATGTCCATAAATTAAGGATAATTCAGAATCCCCACACAGAAATTGAACTCTAAAATAAAAAAATTTCACCTGTAGAATTATCACACATCTTGAAGAAGAATATGCAAATTACAGGAAACCACCAGATGGCGCAGATAGTACGTCACAATGACGAGAGTGTAAGAGAGGGGTATATAAGAAATGGTGGCAAAGAAGTAAAAATTGTTCACAAGCGCTTAAAAAGCCTTTCAGTGCAATAACCGCATAGTTATGGCACAAAGGAAGCATTTGATGATTTTTTACGTGGTAGAATTATCGGACGACTGGAATGTGGACGTACCCAGCTGGAAGTATCCGAGGAACTTGGAATCGCCCAGAGTGTCATCTCCAGGCTTTGGCAACGATTCCAAGATGATGGTAATGTGAGTAGATGTTACAGCACAGGTCGCCCCCGAGTTACAACGCCGAATGAGGACCGGTATTTAGCAGTTACTGCCAAAAGAAACAGACGGAGCACAGCATCAGACCTGTCTCGTCAGATCTCTTCAGCTACCGGTACGACAGTTTCAAGGCAGACCGTGTACAGACGCTTAGGCACATTGGTCTATATGCTCGTAGGCCTGTCAGATGTGTTCCACTTACCGCAACCACTGTCGCCTGCGATTAACCTGGAGTGAGAGAGCATGCATTGTGGACACCGCAACAGTGGTCTTGTGATGTTTTCCGTGAGTCCAGGTTTAGTTTGCAGTCTGATTCTCGCCGGACTTTCATATGGAGAGCGCCAGGTACCCGTTACCACCAAGAGAACACCATTGAACGACACCGTTACGGTGGTGCAGGATGGCTCGGGGGATGAATTATTTTTGGTTCCAGAACTGACCTGCTTGCTCAGAGTGTAACGATGACAGGTCACATCTATCGGGATGTCATTCTGGAACAACATGTACGTTTTTGTTTTGGGGCGCCATGGGTGCTGAATTTCTGTTTATGGATGACAACGCCCGTCCTCACCGTGCAAACATTGTAGACGACCATGAATGCCTTCAATTGGAGGATATCACCCGTATGGATTGGCCAGCATACTCACCGGACTTGAATCTCAATAGAGCATGTGTGGGATATGCTTGGCCGACGAATTGCAGCCCGTCAACCCCTCCCACCTGTCAACGGAACTTCGGAGGGCATTGCTTGATGAGTGTAATATTCCCCAAGATCAGATTGATAATTTGATACTCAGCATGCCTAGGCGTTGTAAGGCCTGTATTGCATCGTCCGGGAGACATACATGCTAATAACCATCATACTAACCATGTTATACTGTTTTTTGTAAATAGGTTCTTTGAAATTTGCTCAGGAGTAAAATCGCAATTTTTATTAATTATGTCAAACATATAGCATCTTTTTTTGCTTTTTTACCTTTTGTTTAATAAATAGACTTCATAAAACAAGTCAAATTTGTT
>BPLR01001620.1:0-43195 GCA_021605095.1 Caerostris extrusa
GTTACGTATTGCTATTTATTTTATTGAATATTTGCTTCTAATACATAGCTTTCAAATGTATGCCATAAAAGCTCCATTTTTTTTAATTGAAAATCCACATTCTCCAATCTTGCTAATAGATCATTTAGCATTATTTGAAAGAAACCATTAAAAAATGACTTTACACAAACTTCGTCAATATGAATAAATTATTGTTATTTTGTTAATTTAACCATTTTCTTTAAGTACCATAATCATTATTGTCATTTCAACTGCATCATATAATAATAATGATAATGATCTCGTGACAGAATTGTCAAAAGACGTGACTTGGTTTGTGCATAATATACACTAACAGCTGACCATCTATAAAATATATTTTAAGTTGTAAGGTAGTATAATGGTATTATTTCAAGAGGCCATTTCTTTTCATATATTTTATTTTTTTTAAATAGCAAGTGTTACCTTTTAGATTCGGAGGAATCTATTTGATCCGCCTTGCACATAATCAATAATCTACCGGTTATTTGTCCTTCTCAGTAAAGATAATTTTTTTTTTCCCAAAAAAATGATAGGAAAAAAAAAAAACATAAAATGTTACACAGAATGGGACTGTTTTCCTTTTCATAACTGCTTCATCGATGGCACGTGGCGCCCTCTTTGTTAGAAAGTGTCTATTTGATTCCCCGGCACGTGACCATAGGCATAATGTATGTATGTGCTCCCCGTTCTGATGATACCGGAAACATAATAGAAATAGAGTGAAGTGTCAGAATCACTCCAGCTGTAGATCGTGGATCTCTCCTTTTGTATATAAGTATCTCTGTGTAGTGCAGTTTTCGGGCAATAGAAGCTACTACGATTTAAAAACGTAAAATTCGTTTTATTATTATTTATTTTCCAATTTCTTACAAATCTTAAAAATTAAATTAAGAATTGATAATAAAAAAAAAAAATGTTCAATTATAAATTTGCTAACTAAAACTTCTAATTATTATTTACTGCTTGATACAATTTAAGAGATTTAGCGTTTTAAAATTCATTTTTAATCAAAAATCTCCTCGAATGTCAATTAAAATAACATAGTGAAGAACTAATTTGCTCGTTATGAAAGTTTTATTTAATATTATAGGAAAATAAAAGTCACTGAACAAGTTTATACGCATTGCGAAATTGAATAAATTCACTCTATTATTTTTCAAAATAAATGCTGTCTTGTTGAAATTTGGAACTTTTGTTATATAAAAAAATCTCTTCATATTTATTTTTTATTCAATAAATATATTTATATGGAAAAAATAACTTGATATGTATGAACTACATTTTCATTATATGTCGTTCGATTTTTTGTAATAACTAAAGAAAAAAATTAGTAGTCGAATCGTCATAATTAAATTTTTTATTATACATCGCTGAAAATGTTTTTCAACATTATATATTGATCTAAGTAGGCTTACGCATTTATTGTATTGTGTAGCAACAACTATAATGATTTTGTGGATTTGTTAAAATCGAACATATTTTTGGCAACCCATAAAATAAATAATTATTGAAACAAGCATAAAAGGTTACAGTTACAGTTTTAGGGGGAAAAAACATAGCATTAGGCTGATTCGTTACAAAGAAATGTTTTTATCTCCTAATTTGTAATACATTTTAAAATAATGAATAAATATTTTTGTAATAAAAATTTTTTTGTCAATAAAGTAGTGACGAATCAAGTTCCACGTTTTAATCTTTCCTAAAAATGTGTAAAATCTTCAAAAAATTACCTATTCGTATGAGTCTTTTTATGTAAAATTAACATAAAATAAGGCGTTTCGCTAGAAAAGCAATGTCGATTAGTAAGCAATTTTTGTAATTGTTATAAAGCATCTTTGCAATTGTTATAAAGCCTCTTTTGTAATAAATTCCTATTTTGAAATGTTCCTACTAACGCAACCAATTTGGTGTTAATTTATTATCTTCTTAAAAGACCCACAAAAAAAAAAAAACGTTCCAATTAATAACTTCTTAATTTTAATGTTAACTTCTATTTAAACAATGAATCAATTAAATTTTTTTTTAATTTCTAATATATTATTTCCTTTTTGTGTTATATCTATTTCGTGTGACTTCCAGTCATATTGTACAAATGAAAATTCTATTTCAGGGAATAAAATTTGATATTATCATTCCAGTGAAACCAGCCTTTATACCCCTTCCCCAACAACCCCCATGAAACCCTAATTCACAAAAAGCCTTCTTCTCTCAAAACGAGATTAGCGGCTTGAACGCGTTCCCATCACTCCCACATTTCGCAAAAACCAAACAGATCCAACCTCTTCAGCTGTCGAAATAAGCTCTGCACACAAAAATAACGACAGATTATCTGTTCCAAGTGGTGCTCTGATCCCACCGCTTGGTATTTACATACGTGCTTCCCTCCTGTCGTCTGAAAGGCGCCTTTGTTCCGCTCTTGCAATGGACAGGGACCAGTTACCCCTGTAGGGGAATCGTCAGGAGCATCCTCATCCGTGTCCTCTCGAAAGGGCCGGTGTCCTAGAGCACGCGCCCCTGCGGGTCCGCAGAACAATGGGCCCCATTGAGCGATGCACCAGTGATAGGCACGGTTACAGCGTCAAATGCCTCTTCCGGATAGGAAGGGTGAGGAAGAGCCTTTTAATTGACTCACGCACTTCTTTTTTTATCCGAATGGTACGGGGAAGACGGTGACAGCAATCATTTGTTCTTGCTTTTGTTTCACTCCAAGGATAAAGCTCTCGCTGTTTGAAATGCGGTTTTTGTATCGCGAATCGTGTAAGAAGGTGGGAGAATAGTTCTGTTCATGTAAAAATAAAATACTAACTTATAAAACCAAATTAATTATTTTTTTATATTAGAATGATAATTTTATTATTGAAAATACAATGTAGAATTAATTATTAGAAGAAATACAAAATAGCTTGTTTGTTAGCGTAATTTTTTTTACAAGTACTAATGCAGTATACAGTTAAAAATAATAAAAAAATTATCGATTAAATATAATTAATTGGTGTGCAGCGGATAAAACTAATAATAAGTAGAACATTATAGGGAATGTCTACTTATTATTAGTTTTATCCGCTGCACACCAATTAATTATATTTGAATCGATAATATTAAAAATAATAATTAATTAATCGAATTTAAAGTCTTACAATTTGTCGTTGTAGTTAGTGTTAAAAATCTTAGAGCAAATATGAATAAATATTAAAAAAAATTTTTTAATGTTAACGGGTTGAAATATTTTTCTCAAATAAATAAATGAAGTACATTGGTGTCACAACTTAAGAAAAGGATTATTTTTTTCATTTAACTCCACAATGGATATAATATTTTCCGCCTGATAGGTATGAAATTAAGTATACACAAATAGTATTTCGTAAAGGATGAAGAAAGCATATTAACGCCAAAATGAATAGAACGCATATAGTATAGAAGTCAACAAAAATAAGTTTTAAATGAATGCCATTGAGATTAAAGAGCCATTGGCACAAACGGTTGTCTGTTCAAGATAAAAATAACAGATGCCTCTTTGTAAGATATGACTTTCCTTAACTGTAATTGGCACCTTATCCCCCTAACACTAGATTATTCAATAGTTATTGATGTAAGAGTGTCCATTTTCCAATGAGCATCTGTTGGAGTTGGAGTGTGTTCTCCAGCGAATAAAATTGTGTCAAAGACATCTCATCAAAGCAACACACATATATTTTATGAGATTTAAATCTGAATAGCATGTTACCAATCTAATCTCTAATATCTTTATTTGCTAGAACTCCTCAAAAACACGAACACGATTTGGCTTGGCATTATCGTACACAAAAACGAAATCTGTGCCGATGGTACTTTGTAATAGAAGCACTTGCTGATATTAAAAATGTCTGGTAACAGTACCTCCGTCGAAAATTTGAGGCTCCCAAGACAAATATGCTACAACCATTATATTGGTTTATTTCCCTAATGTAAGTAGGATTGTAGTTTTAGTCCCTGCCTCTCTTCGAATCATCTAGAGTTGAGAATTGCTTGCGAGACTGAAACGATAAGGATCAGTGATTAGTATGTAACTATTTTGATGAGCTTTGTGTTCCCTACACAAGTCTAAATGGTGTCTATCGATTGAAAGCTGTCAATGGGATGCAACGTTCAGGATGATGGGTGAATAGGTCACTTTTTTTAAGTTGAACAGTAACAGTCAGCTGATGTCAGAATCGTGGCCAACACTGTGAAGAATACGATTCGTGTGAATAAAATTCTACCATAAGGCAAATCAAATGGTAACATTTAAAATAATATTTAAGTAATAATAATACTTAAGATTCTCTTTAAATCAAATATTTCCTACTTTTTATGTATATATTTCAATGTCTTATGCTCCCATTTGGCAAATCCACGCTCGGAAAGAGTTTACTGCAAGGTGTTCCAAAATGCACGCTGGAAATAAGGCCTTTAATAAAGGGAACAAGAGAATTTGTTTTAAATAACGATTTGATTAACTCACTTACCCCATACAACAGGCCTAAAGGTGTATTTATAAGGAAAAATCAGTTCTTTCATTACCAAATATTCCAAACTATAGGATGTTTAGAAATTCAAATTTTGAGCGAATTTTGGGACACTTTCACTGAAATTAAATCAATTTATTGAATAACAACGCAATAAATAACCATTATGATAATATTAATGAAATTACCTTAGGATATTTAACTTCTATGAAATAGGTGGAAATAAAACAACACCAATTCGTAATGAAATGCTAGTTGTTATGTAAAGATATTCTTTTTAAATCAAATATTTTCTAGTAGGGTTTCTTTATATTTCAATGCCGTTATTTATATAAATTACATCTCAATAAAATAAAATGTTTTAAAAAACTTTTGTATTGCATACTTTTTAATGCTTTAGTAAAACTTGTTGTGCTAATATTTTATGCCTTTTGGCATTGGGACAGTTTAAAACTGAAGTCACAACTCATTCAAGTAAATCCAGTAAAAATCACTGCGCGCATGTAGAACATAAATAACTGTTTTTTAACCTAAATAAATTTCGAAGCGATATCCTCTAACAAACAGTCCTTCAAACGGGGAATCAAAACTTTCTGTCTATAAATGCGCCTCGCTTCAAAGCCAGGCCGACTTTCGAGCGAATTTGCATAAACAGGAAGTTCATCCCACATAGACAGACGACAGTAATACAACGCGAATGGCCCACCTGTTCCTCTGCGCATTAAAAAACAAATCAATTAACTGGATACGCTTTCCCGACAACTGCAGAAAGAAGAAGAAAAAAACATCAATTGCCTCCCAGTCCCCGAACGACTTAGACCTAACTTTAGAACCCAAAGTGAGGACATATATTATGTGCTTCTTCCAAACGCTGGTGCTCCGAAAACTTCCCAAGTTGTTGACTTTGGCTGGGGACTTAATGAAAGGGAGGGTCTTGTGGTGACGAGGTGCGAGCCAATTACACTGCCGACAGAGAATATCTTTGCTTTGTCTGTCTCTCTCTCTTCTTTTTTTTGCTTGATGCTGATTGCTCCGGAATTGTTTGTTTCCGCACGGGAAAGGCATCTGTTAAATCGCTGTCGAAGGGTCGCCGTTATGTGATACATTCAGAAACAGTTAGATTTTCGGAAGACGCGCGTTTATTTCCCCCTGGAAGTTTTGGGGTTAATTGCAGTTTGATTAATGGTTGAGCTGCTGGAATAGAGACCGGAAGTTTATTTTTATCTAAAGGGGTTATCCACAACGACAACTGAAAAGTGTACAGTTACACAATGTTAAACAATGTAAAACAACAAGAACGGTATTTTACTGCTTCGTGTGATCCTGTAATATGGTGTATACGTACGGAGAATAAAATTAATAATTACCAATTAGAAAATTAAATTATCAAATTAGAAACTGCGAGATTTACTGCTTGATACATAATTACAAATATCGTAGTATATATATATATATATATATATATATATACGATATTTGTAATTATGTATCAAGCAGTAAATCTCGCAGTTTCTAATTTGATAATTTAATAATATATTAATTTTATTCTCCGTACGTATACATATATTACAGGATCACACGAAGCAGTAAAATACCGTTCTTGTTGTTTTACATTGTTTAACATTGTGTAACTGTACATTTCAGTAATGTATAATGTATATAGTATATATATATATATATATATATATATATATATAAGCGCTTTTTTTCAAATATTCGCTGATTCAAACATATTTACGCATTTCAGCTTATAATCTAGCATTTCAGCTTATAATCGCAAATCTATTTTGTTTAGCGCAATTTTAAAAATGCAACGTATTGTCGGGGTCTGATGGCCGAGTGACTAGCGCTCTGGTGCTCGGTGCCACAGGTTTTTGGATTCGAGTCCTGGTGATGCCATGGATGTTTGCAGTGGTTCTAAATCAACCTTAAAATGTAGGTCCCGTTCTAATATCTCCTGTCTCGAAATTTGCCAGTAGGCAGACGGCCTTGGCTCACCACGGGACTTTTGCGCCAATGATGACGATGATGATGAACATGTTTTCGACAATAAATATCGCATAAGTAAAAAAAAAAAAGGTAGACAAATATTTTGTATCCAAGCTAGCACATTAAGAATAAAAGTCCTGATTTTCTAGCTTGCGATAAATAAGAAAACATTGAATAATATAATATTTATCTAAAAATCAAATGTAAGTTTTTTTTTTTATTAATTAATTAAAGCTGCATCCTGTTCCACGTCTTAATCTTTCTTAAAAACTAAAAATATTTAAAACAAATACTTATTATATTTTAAAAGCAAAATTTAAGTGCTATTAAATGTTTTGGAATCTATACACTCAAGCCCTTGTAAAAAAATCTCAACCAGGAATATATTCAAGAATAGACAAGGAATACATAGATGGGGACACATCTCATCCTGCCTTTTTCTAAACTAGCTTATATGGCCTTTTTCTATTTTTTTATTTTTTTTTTCTTAAAAACTAAAATTGTAAATAATAATTGAAAAAACTAATTAAAGACTAAGATTGTATTAATTGCTGAGAGTAAGAAATAAATATAAAAAAGGTACATCGAGTTCTTCCATTTAGAGCGTTATTGATCAAAGTACTATCTACTAGTTTGAATTAAATGCGAAAAACAATAAAATATGATTCTAATGTTTATTTGTATATCTTTTATTAAATTTAATCGGAATCACATTTAATTTTTTTTCTTTTTCCTTTTTCTTCAAAATTTTGAAAAAAAAAAAAAGACTTTTTTGTTGTTTTTTTTAAATTACCTATCATATCACTTTAAAATATAAATGATATTACGGTGTGACGCCAGCAAAGGAACTGAACGCCTAGATTCATAGAATGACGAAAACAAAAATGTTTCAATTTTAAGTAATTTTTTTTTCTTTTTTTTTTTTACAATTAGTTTCAGATGAATTTATTTTCCATTTACTCTCTACTTTCTCTGCCTCTCATTGCTTTTCCAAACCATATGAAAAAAGTTAATTGTTTTCGCCGTTGCAAAGAATTCTTCCAAAATTTTTATGGGCGACTACTACATTGATGGTAGCCAATAAAATGTTTGCGCTACCATTTTGCCAAATTAAATTTAAACTACGTATACATATACTTTGGTCTGATATGCAATATTTTCAAATGTATACATATACGATATGCAATATTTTCAACTATGTATACATATACGATATGCAATAATTTCAACTATGTATACATATATAATATGAAATATTTTCAACTATGTATAAATGTACTTGGTCTGATATGCAATATTTTCAACTATAATATAAATATAAATAAATTATGCATTAGTTTCTGGTTTCGCAGTAAAATAATTTTACTATCAAATATTATATAAAAAAAAATTGATATTTAAATAAAGACTAATTTTATTCGGGTATAATTAGCGAAATAATTTATCAATTCATGAAATCCCCTTTTTTCCCCATTTTCTTAATTTGAAATTTTAATTCAAAGCAAAATTACGTTCAAGTTAAATATATTTCCGGAAAAACAAAAATATGTTGAATTTGCTAATTAACAAAGGGTCTAGTTTTTAAATAAGAAAATTAGTTTTTCCTCCTCCGAAAACTATTATTACATTTGACAACAAATGTAATATTATTGTCTTATTTCTATTTTTCTTACCTGTGTGTTTATATGTTAGAAAATTCACCATATATAAAATGAAAGTAACACTTTTTTTATATTTTTATTTAACACTCACGTATATAGATATCAGCTTCTTTATTTTACGAAATAAATTCAAAATACTTTTATATCACTGATTAAAATTAGAAATACAATATTTCTTTTCATGAGCGCAACAGATTGGTTGTAGTACTAGTAGATTTTGAGACAGGAGATGTTTTAGTTTCACGGGGAAGGGTTGCCAACTCCCAACGTCCTACAGTCATATTCGACCGGGACCTATGTTTTAAAGTAGATTCCGAACCACTAAAGCATCCATGACACTGCCAGATCTCGAACCCGAAACCTGTAGCACCGAGCGCTAGTCACTCTGCCATCAGGCCTCAGAAATACAATTATCAATCTATTATTTTTCAATTAAAGTATGTGAAAATAAGAAGAACAGAAACAAAATAATTAAAAAAAAAATTTTTTTTTTTCATTTTTATTTATTTATTTATTATTTATTTTTTTGTTTATTATTAAATATTTAATATAACATGATGCATTGCACGTTCATGAAAAGTTTCATATACTTTAAATTATTTACCAATCAGTTTAATAAAATTTAGTTATTCAAAACACCTTTAATTTCATTAAATTTACTTCCTTTTAAACTACTTTCGAATTACTTTTCATGTTGGATTCATTTAAAAACCAATTTATTTGCTTTTCATCCGGAGTTAAATAAATGAGAACATTAATTTTTTTTTTTAATTTTCTCTTCCTATTTTTAATATTGTACTTGAAGGACACCTAATCACTTCAATTTCTTTCTTGAAATCCAATTAACGTTTTTAAGAATGATAAATAAACCTCCTTAAAGACTGCAAGCTTGGCTGTTCTTCAAGACGATTTTCAATAACTAATATAGCGGGAAAAAAAATATAGTTCATTCATAATTTTCACACATTTGAAAATACATATTCAAAAACGATTTAAATTGAAGTCTTTTAAAACAAATATAGTTTTTCAAGTGATATGTAAATAACGAAACATCGCGACGAAAAAAAAAAAAAAAACTGCAGTATAAAACTGCCGTATAAAATACTCTAAATAAGTCTCAACAGAAGCGAGAAAGTAAATATGACTCAAGATTAAAAATATTAAGTGATTGCCAAATCGATTCACTATTAAGTGGCGAAAGGGAGGAAAAAAAAAAAGCGGGGGTATTTCTATCCTAAACGATTTTCTCCCAGATAAAGTTATACGCGATTATTTAAATTTCCGTATGTAATTAAGAACTCGAAATTAAACTGCAACTAAACCTCGTTTCTCATTAAAAACATTACACAGTCTATTTTGCGAGGTATTTGAAAACCACGTGGAGGTATCTTGATTTTTTTTTTTTTCTGTATCTACCTTTTAATACAGCTTGTATTTCGAAGCTAAGTGACGTGAGTCATTTATTCCTTTTAACAGTCATATATTATATATGTCTTTAATTTCTTTAAGTGTTTCATCTAAATAAGGAGGAAAGAATGGACAAGATTCACAGATAGAATTTTCTTTTGATGATTATAATGATATAAAACTATGAGATTGGATTTAGTGATTTTATTGTCATCAAATTGAGTACAAAAAATTATTACATACAATTATTACATTATTATGCTAAATAAAAATTAGAAATTTAAAAATCATTATCATAATTTATCATTAAATTATTAAATTTCATGAAATAATTTTTTTAAAAGAAAAGTTTTTCATATCATATTACAGAAATTGTATAAAATTTCAATAAAAATTCACGTTTTCCTTTTTTTTAACCAATTCAGAATGTTTTTAAATGAATTATTATACTATTAAGGTATAAATATGTTTATATTTATTATTAAGGTATAAATATGTTTATATTTGACAATACATCATGTTTACTAAACGATAAGATGAAATTTTGAATTCAATACATAAATTTTATGAAATGAAGATTTCTATTTCTATACACATATTGCTTCATTATTTCCGAAAATACCGCTTTTTAAAGTTGAGAAATTTTGAATGTACAAATATTTAAAACTTAGTAAATAAGATTGATAGAAAATATTATATGTATTTCAAACAATTTTATATTAATTTCCCTACATAAATTTTATGAAACGAAGATTTATTTCTATTTCTATGCACTGTAAATTTCTTGATTAAAAAAATTATACACGTCATATATTTCTTGATTAAAAATTATATACGTCATATATTTCTTGATTAAAAAATTTTTTTCTGAAATAAAATTAAGAAATTTTAAATGTGCAAATACTTGAAATTAGTAAGTAAAATTGATAGGAAATAATACACATATTTTTACTATTTTAACAAAAGAGTAATTAAAGATTAATTGATTTTAAGTTGCTGTAGTAATTATTTTTTTACTCTGAATAATATTATTTTATAATTATTGAAATTAAAGGACAGCAAATTAAAATTGTTTATAAAAATTCTACTTCAGTAACCAACAAAACTATGAGAGATGACTTACGCTACTTTCCTCCGTGGGGAAAATATTTACCTGGAGTGTTTTGCACTCGTAACTGGAAAAAAAAATTATGGAAACTGATTGGAAAAGTTCATTTGAGCTCTAAGCGATGCAACTGCTATTAAAAATTAATAAAGTTAGCAATCGACTGGTGTTAAGAGAGAGCTTTTGAGGATCCGGATCTCGAAGCATCAAACAAGAAAAGGAAAAAAAATGTAGCGTAAAAATAAGATTAAATAAAAGCGGCGATTCCTAAATACTTCTTTTCGTTCATCCATCCATCTGATCTTGGGTGTATTTTTATTTTATTTAGGGAAAATTTTTGCCACTTGAGAGGGGAATGATGCAGAAGGGAGAACATGTAATTGATTAAGGAGAAACTTCAGAAAAAGAAGAGGCTGTACTAAAAAAACTTAATGTACTCATTTATTTAGTAAATACTAAAATTCTTACATTTGCATTCAAACTTTTCGAATACAAAATTAAAGCTAAAAATTATTTTTAAAAAAACTCAATAAAAATTATAAAAACTACATTTTTATATTATTATTTTTAATTAATATTGCTATTGATTATATTTTGCACTTTCGTGGAAAGATTTGTAAAGCAAAGTGCTTTTACATGGTGCGTCTAAGTCTTGACCTAGACGCACCATGAAAGCATCTTACCATCTAAAACAACATCGTTTCATGTAAAGCATCATTGCTCCATGTAAAGCATCGTCATTTTATCTGAAGCATCATATAAAGCCATTTGAAGCATCATCTTATGGGAAACATCATGTAAAGCCATGTAAATCTTTACAAGATGCTTCTCATGTAAAAAGCATCATCAGCTTATGTAAAGCATCATGTACAACCACGTAAAACTTTACAAGATGCTCCCATGTAAAGTGTCATCATCTTATGTAAAAGCATCATGTACAGCCGCGTAAAACTTTACAAGATGCTCCACATGTAAAGTGTCATCATCTTATCATGTAAAGCAGAATACTTGTAAATGAAATTGCGCTATTGCTCTACATCATGCCCAATCTGGTTTACATTATAAATAATAATGTGTCTATTCGGATCTTGATGTTGTAATTAATGTCTCAAAATTATTTCTTTTATTTTCACAACCTCGACGGCTATATTTAAGTAAAGACTTTCCATTGAACATTCTTCCATGATAATCTTTGTCCAGTCAAATATTTCAATTAAAATCCTTTATTTTCTCCAATCCATAGATAATAACTCGAAAGAAAAATGATGTAGAAAGGACAGCATGTAGTAGCATGCCGGTAATTTACACTGTACGCAAAGAGAGAAGAATTCGTATTCTTAAAAATTTACATTTGACTGAGACATACTTTTTCTCTTTTAGTTGTACACGACAAGAACTTTTAGAAAAAATATATTTTGTCCTGAAATTTATCATTCTCTTTAAACAGAATTTATCTTTTCTTCCTTGAAAAACAACAGTTACGGTGGCTCAAGGTAAGAGATTTATCGCTCAACATCATTTGTTATTTTTAATAATTTGTTATTTTTTACATAATTTAGCAGCAGTCTCTTCCATTCATGATCCACATATATCGTAGTTAATGTACACAAGAAAACACTGTTTCAACAAGGCTGGTGGTGTGTATTGCGTCACTGTTTTTAAATATGTAGACTAGATAATGATGTGAGTCCCTCATCAACAGTAAAATTGATTGGTTCTGAATTTTTTAAGACTTTTGTAATAAATGCCAACAATTTCTACAGTAATTATCCTTGTAAATTTTTGCGGAATACCACAACATTTGAAAGAATAAATGTGATACACATAAGCTGTGTCCCCCCCATCATAAAGATTCCAGCCTCCTAAGGACAGATTGACTAATGCTCTGCCCTTTCGTACCACGATTTCATGTTCGAATCCTGCCGGTGGCATGAATGTTTGTTAGTGGTGCGGAATCCCCGTTAAATTGTAGGTCCATGTGTAATTAACCTAAAGTGAGCAAAAAACGACCGTAGAGTGACAAACCAAACTTAAAGATGGCAATAAATGAAATGGTACACTAAATTTATACTACAGCTAATTGAAAGAAAAAAATCGTACTTTAACAAAGAACACCACACATATATTAATTTTCTACATGAAATTGTAATTTTTGATGGTTCGATTTTTAATTTCAATTTCTATCAAAGATTAAAATATCTGTACTATTTATAGAAAAAAATTTTGCAAGGAAGAATTTTAAGATTGGTAAAAACAAGATTTATGTTGAAAAAAATTTAAATTTATATTTTTTTGAAAAGGATATCAAAAATTTCTCTAATTATAATTAATATCTCTTATTATTATATTTAAAATTTCTCAAATTATAATTATTTACCAGAATTATTTTCTCGTATTATTTTTAAATTTTCTCAAATTATAATTATTTAATATAATTATCTTATCTTATTATTATATTTAATGTTTCACAAATTATAATTAATTTAAAGTTTTTCAAATAGTAATTATTTAATATAACTAATTCCTCTTATTATTATATTTAAAGTTTCTCAAATTATAATTATTTTTCTTATTATAATATTTAAAGTTTTTCAACTTATACTTTTTAGTATAATGAATTTCTCTTTTATTATATTTAAAGTTTCTCAAATTATAATTATTTAATATAATTATTATATTTAAAAGTTTTTCAAATTATAATTATTTAATATAATTATAATTCTTGAAACTTTTGTTATCGTTTTAAAAATATAAAATTTTTATTTTTTTCATCAGGAATCTTGATTTTACCAATCTTAAAAATTCTTCCTTACAATAAATAAATTAAAGAATAAATAAATTACAAAGCGAGCTAAAATTAGAAGCGCTCTATCAAAAATTAGAATTTAATATAGAAAATAAATTCGCTGCAATTCAGTTATATTAAATAATTATAAGGAAAATAAAAATTCACTTACGTAAAAAAGGTGAATCCTAAATTAACTTTTTGCAGCCGCGTGACAGATTGAAAATGTTTTTTAAATATTTAAATAATTTGAATTATAAGCTTAACTATACAATCAAAATATCGTTCAAATTTTTGCAAATTTATTACTACAGAAAAATTTATATTCAAATAGTAAACGCGTATGAAATTCACAATCAGTTTGAAAACGAATACGATTGAAAAAATAATGCCCTCTTTTATAACCACCCAAAATTGCTTCTACAAAAGGATTTTTTTTTAAAAAGTGTTACACTTTCTTTTTGTGTATAACCTGATCTTAAAGCAGCAATTTTTAAAAGCGGTAAAGTCTAAACGCATTAAAAATTGCACGGATATGTAGAAAATGAAATTGAAATATTACGATGATTGTCTTGAAATGAACATGATTCTGGTTCTAATAATTTGAAATCATGTTTCCAAATCAAGAAGATAAAGGTACATTTAATCTTCTTAAAAACGATAAATTGCGAAAAAGACTATAAATTTCCGTCGTATTTGCAATAAGGATAATGTATTAAAGCCTCACAAATGACAATGAAGTATAAACAAACATTAAAAGAATAATTGTTCATGAGAAACATAGTTTAAATGTATAATGCTGCGTTAAGTACACAATTTGTGATAAATATAAATTATACAAAGACTTTTAAATAAATATATTCGGTAGCGGTATGCTTTAAGTCTTTGTGGAAAATTTTCAGTCAATAAATCTTAAAATTCTACAATCATTACAAGTCCAATCTATTTCAATATAGAAAAGTTAACATAAAATGTAATTATGGAATTGGAAATAAATTTAGCATTTAAAAATAATAAGAAAAATCCATTGCAAAATCAATGCTTAACATATTCTCTAAAATTATAATAGTTATGTTCATTTTTTTAAAATTGTTATGTTGTTGTTTGTGTCTAATTCTCAGTGTCCTACAGTGCCGGGCTGGACATCCCATAAGTAATCTTTCATGGGAAGTGGGAAGAGCAGCTTTTGTTGTGATGGAGCACCCGTAGGTAGACTCTAACTTGGCTCCTTGTCGCTGGGTAGGATAGCAGTACCTTCCAGAACTATTCTATATTTTCGTATCGTATGGGAGAAAACCCCGAAAGCTCCACTAGGTAGTTCGACGTACAAGGCAAGATATTGAACATCCCAAACGCCATCGAGTCTCCTGGTTTTGAAGCAGTATCTATAACAAAGCCGCCAGCTGATTGAACCTTAGCCTAATGTCACCAGCGGCGCACTTTGCCACTAAGCCACAAAGCTAGGCAAAATTGTCTTATTTGTATAGCTCGTTTGGCAAGAATATATATGTTTTAATTACAAGTGTTATACCCATTTATAAAATTAGAAAGATTGCTGGGACTTCAATCTTCTTTAACATATAATAATAGTATTTCTTTTGTCACAATGTGAAATTGTGTATTATAGCACGAAAAGTCTATGGCAATTGATGTTTCACAATCAACACCGAATTTCCTCATTTTTTGTAGCAGTGACTGCAATGAACGACTTCTTGTTAAGGAAATCTGAAATACTGTTGGGGCAGTCATTCCAGAAACTGATTTCCAATAATAAATATGGTTTCTTCACCTTTCTTGATTAAAAAGAACTTTCCTTATGTGTACAAAGTAGTCTCAATATACGTTCAGTAAAAAATTACCTGACTGCAGCGATCAGTCCGCTGTAGAACAACGACAGAGCATCACACTTCCTGTAAAAAGAAAGGACTATACTTACATATTTAAAATGCATGCAAGTATACATGTATATTTAATTTTAAAATAAAAGTATTTGCTACATTTTTAATAAAAATATACATGATAATTAATAGTTTTCTTATTTTCTTTTAACAAAGGTTTAAATAAAAAATTTTATTATCTTTTCTCCATGTTTTTGTACTATAGATGTATATTTGTATTCAAAAAAACTATAGAAATATTCTTTAATCCTTTACAGTTTTAAAATAAAATTTTCTAAAACAATTTTGTATTAAATTAAAGTTTAATGGAGAGAGAAATATTTTAGAGCCACATACACTACACCAATAATCGAGATAAAACTTTCCTAATAATGAAATTTAATATGGTACAATAGCCTATGTCTTTAGAAAATAAATAAAAATATTTTATTTAATGCATACTAAAATACAAAATTACAAAAAAAAAAACAAAATGCAATACAAAGTATTTTACAAAATACAGTAAAAATACTAAAATACCAATAAAAAAATTTAAAAAATATCTATCCTATTTAATGCATATAATAAGATACAAAAATTACATTAATGTGAAACCACTATAAAACAAAGGATTTTAAAAATTATTATTTTTTACTCTACTGTATGCTGAACACAGCAACAAAATTTCGTACACCGATTTCTTTTTTTCAATAAAATGGATAAGAATTTCTAAAATTTGTATGCTATTTATATTAATGCGATTAATAAAAAAGAAATATCAACTTTTAATGTATGAAACTAATAGACAATTCCACAAAGGTGAGCAAATATTTCACTTAAATAAAAAAACTAGTAAATTGAAAACACCTAGTTTTACTAATTTTAATGTAAAATCCCAGATTTAAATATAATAGAGTTTTCAAAACTGACAATGATTTTTCTTTTAAAATAATAAAGAGAGTATGATATATGTTGTATCATATCATCTATCATGATAAAGAGACAACATGGGATAACTGAAGAAAATCAATGACAAAAACATATCAGTGTCGTTTGAATAAATTTCTTGTATTGTAACCATGTTTCCTCCTACGCATTGACGAGAGTGCCCCCTGTGGCTTTCAGGAGAAATGGTCAGTTAGCCTACAGACTCTCACCCGGAGAGAAAGTATATTTCGCGCATCCCGCGCGTACCTGAGTATCGGGTTTTCGGCTAAGAAGTGGAATCCTTCCACGAATTATAATTATTGTCTTTAAATGTGTTAAATATTGTCTGCCTTTAATTGTACATGTGTAAATAAAGCTTTGACCTTTGCCTGCATCAGATATCTCAACCCAACCACACCAGGTTACAATCCAGCTGCACACTAAAGTATTCAATTTTCCTGTTACGACAAGATTTTATTAAAGATATCATTCAAAGTCTTTTGCATTACACCATCTTGACAGAAAAAAAAAAGATACACTAATAAATAATCAGCGAAAGAAATAACTGGATATCGTAGCTTATAGGTCTAACTATAAGAAAAAAAAGTTCGACTAAAGCATTTATGCTCACCAGAGCTTGCAAAAACCGAGATATCCTCTACATACAAGAGCATTCCAAGAAGGAAAAAAAATTGGATTGATTCATGAATAACTGAATCGTTGAGAGCAGAATTATACATATATATATAGATAGATATATAAAAAAATCTTCGTCTTCCGCCGTTTATCGCACTGTGTGAAAGAAAAGGAAGATTTGAGGGTGTTATTGTGAAAAATCCGCATTCACCTGAAAGATGATCGAATTTACTAGTAAAATGACCATCCGGCTCTTCAGGGATCTTGGAGGGGTAGGGGGAGGAGAAAGGAATGGAACTTTGAAGGGGGCTATTAAGAGTGATAGCGGAATCCTTCCACCCCCTCTTTCCCGTATCGCGCCAATTTCTAGAGTAATACGTGACCGATCAATGAGTTGTTGAAGCGTTATCCAACGCTTTTCGCCTGGGGTACCTTTTTTAATCACCTAGCACGTGCGACGGTTGCCTTTTTTCTCCGTTCTTCAAGAGAAGGGACAAGTTGAAGAGGTTTTAGAATCTGTTCCATTCTACGGGTGGGGTTTTTAGCGAGTGAGTGAAGGGGAAAAAAAATAAAAGGCAGGAGGGGGTATAATGTTCTAGAGAGTGATGATTGCGGTTACCGCAGAAGAGAAGTGCTCGACTTCAAGAGACTTTTACTTTCGGCTTCGTGGTTAGAGGAGGAGGGAGAGGGAGAGAGAGAGAGAATAGATATTTTGTGATCAAGATGGAGAATGGAAAAGGGCTGTTTTAACGGTTGAGCACGTTCTCTCTTCCGACGTTGATAATAACCCTTTCGCGTGTTGATTCTTTTTCGAATTAGATTATTTATATATGGAACGATTCTAGGCATATTTAGTTTTTTTGTGTGTGTGCTGAATTTATTACATGATGTGTGGCTAATTGAGTCAAGTAAAAATAATTATTTGACAAAAGAAAAAGTTGCAATCGATAAAAACTGTGCAGTTAATGTTATTATTCAGTAAGTGTTAATTAACAATATGTAGAAAAATCGCTTGCGTATTGATGCTTTAAAGTTACAAATTTTCTTGTTTACGTAGAGAAAGAACAGAAAATAATCTTAAATATAATTTTCTGCTTAAAAAGAATTCAGTGGCATTGACCATAATGTGATAATTCAATTCAGTTTTGTTTAAATCACGATTTTTTTTTTTTTTTTAAATACTGGAGAGAATATGTGGAGCCTGATGTCCAAGTAAGTAGCGCTCTGGCGCTCGGTGCCACGCGTTTCCGATTCCAGTCCTGGTGGTTCCATGGATGTTTGTAGTAGTTCGGAATCCGCTTAAGAACGTAGGTCCCGATCTAATATGACCCTATAGCGTTGGGTATAAGGCTGCCAACCCCTACCCTATAAGAAGAAAACAACTCATGTCTCTAAATTTGCCAGCAGACAAAAGGACTTGCCCTACCAAGGAGCTGTAGGCCACTGGAGAAAGAGAAGGGAATATCCAGGCATTACTTCAGCATTTGCCCATTAGAATCCGCTATATAGGGACCTGATGGCCGAGTAGCTATCGCTATGGCGCTAGGTACCACTTTCGTGTGCTATGGATACTAGTAGTGGTTCGAAATCCACTAAACCGTAGGTCCCGGTCTAATTAGCCTGACTATGTAAAGAATAACAGCACAGCGACAAACCAAACTCGCTATATCGTGCCTATTTCATTGAAATAACACAACGATGTGTTAACACTATTCTTTACATTTGTGTGAACGGAGAATTTCCTAATACTTTATGAGAAATTATAACTATCCATTATTTGCTCATAATAATAGTTAAGTTCCATCTTAACGTCTAAATAATTTTGAAAGAACAGCAGTAAATATAAGAATTATAACGTCTGATTTTATTGAAATATGATCATAAGTTCCTGAAATTTTTAAACTATTATTAAAATAAAATTATTAATTTATTTTATATGAACTAATATATATATATATATATATGAGGAGGAAGATGAGCTTCCACCTATGTAGGCTTCCCTCAGTCGTCTCACTGGAGCATTCGATACGGAATCGCAGTTGCCGTTCCGGCAGACGAGGCTCCCCTGCAAGTGGGAACACTTGAAGCTTGGACCGCTGCCTAGAAATCATCTTCGGATCGCTGAGAGTTTCAGCTGTTTGGTTGCAGCTCCTGTATATTTCTGTCACTCTTGAGGCGGCCGTGTGTCGGCTTCACCAGACGACAGCAGGGATTACAAGCCGGCCTTGTCAACCTCTCCTTACCTATGGGTACGAGACCTTCCTGACGAGAAGAAGCCTTTTTTTCCTTCACCACAAGAATTAAAAGAGGACTTCATTAAGTCGGAGGCTTCAAAATTCGCTCTCATCTCTTAATTTACTTTAGTCGTGGGAAGATCAACATTTAAAGTTTTAGTATAAGTGAAGATAGAACTTTAATGCTTGAATCCATTGTTTGGAATGGATGAAAATGAGCAAGAGTTTGTGAACAGGTGCAAATATTGAGAAGGTAAAAACAAACATCTTATTGGAAATGGTGAAAAAAAGAAAGTGTTGAAAATGATAAAGGAATATAAAATGAATAAAAATAACATTTTATTGAAATTTAGTATCGTTTCTTTCAGAAAAAGAATTAAAAAAGGATTCCTAAAGCCAGAATTTAGAATTCCATTTCCTAGTTGAATTGTATGAAAGATCAATATTTTGAATGTTGGTAAAAATAAATTTGTGGAGTAAGATACATATGTACCTATCACATCATCATTAATTTCAGGAAACAATAAATTATACCTACATCTATAATACCATACTACTAGTATTTTAATATAGTACTATTACTACCCATATTTTAATTACAAAACATGTAGTACTTATTACAAAAACATGCACAGAACTTTTCGAAAAAAAAATTACAAAAGGCATAAGAGGAATTTTTAATTTGGCAGAAATTAATAAAATGATTTGAATAATAAATAAATAAAGTAATAGAATGAGGTAAAATGAATGAAGAATTGGAAATCTTAGAAGAATAAATTATTAGAGTGCAACATGAAACATTGATGCAAATTCTAAAAAAAAAAAAAATATATGAATAATTAAATGAATAAAGCATAAAAAAAATATGTTAAAATAGACATTGATATAATTTCTTATTCTGAGTTCGATTGCAGATACTAATGTTTTATCCAAAACATAATAATATTGTCTAATTTGATATATTATCATATGTAAAGAATAAAACGGTGCATATAAAAATCTTTTATTTTTAGTCAAAGAATTTTTTTCTTTCTGTTATAAAAATATATAAAAAAAGAAATAAAAGAAACGACGACTGTAACTTATAGTTAAATGTATATATCATATATAATTGAATTTATCAATATACAAATACTTTTAACAAAGAAAATGAAGATAATTATAGACGAAGATATTTTAACCAATTATTTATTATAGACCTTTAGTTGAGGATTTATCTATTATTATTATCTTATTATTCCAAAAAGATAATAAAATGAGTTCATTCTTTATCTTTATATGTTGGTGGAGCAATATGGAAAATGCATAAATTGTCATTTATCATTGAATTGCATCGATTCGCGTAAAAACCCGACAGATATACTGAAAATGAAATGAAAAGTACTTCATACGATGATAACAGCATTTCGAATTTATTTCTTGCATCCGTTATTTAAGAAGTAATAGAATAGGCCTTCATCGATTTCCTAAAGAATAGTATCTTTCCTATGTCAATGGTGAAGATCATTTTGGCATTTTTTTTTGTGTGTGTGAGTGTACATTTTAAAAATGTAACAGATACTTTTTAAGCAGAGCAAGTTATTAATGCAAGTTATAAATTTCGGAAATTCATTTCCAGACATTTCTTAATTTCCACAAAAAGAGCTGCTTTCGCGCTATCGTGTGCCCTGAACAAATTTGTCTGAAGACAAAGATTTAATTACATTGATTTTGCAAAGCGTCATTAAATCACGTTAAAAAAAAAAAAAATTATTTATACGAAGTCTATTTCTTCCACGGCTGATTCTACAATTTATTAATTATTCCAAATACGAACTTTGTTTTCTCACCACTGTGGAATACATCAGTATAGTAGATTTTTAGGTGTGTCTTTTCGTGTTCGAAAACTTAAGCCGCGTACAATGCACCAAGCATCAAACCTCCACTATAATAACATTTTTAACTAAAACAGTTTGCCAAACATAATTTAACAAATAGACTTAACGACGAACATAATATGATGCATCAAATAAATAAGCACAAGTCAAGTTCTAGTAGTTAATTCTCCTGGAGCATACTAGCCAGAAAGGGCTTCTTCTACTGTAATTGCTGGTTGATAATATGATCAGTTGCCCAGAAGTTAGTAATTAATCAGAAAATATTCAAAATACAAAGGGAATTTCTTTAAATAATCAGAGAAGAAACATATAAAAATTTCAAAATTAAAATAAAATTTTGTGAGATCTTTCAGTGTTACAATGTGGAAAGTAGTGATCTATGTGCAAAATTGTAGTTTTCACGTGATTAATTTATGAGAAATATACTTAAAGACATTTTTTTAAATTGAGTAAGTTTAAGAGCTCTGTTGAGTTTTACATTTATCATGACCCACTTAGCAGTTGTAATTTGTCGTATGGTTATGTAAGAATAAATACTTGTTAAAGCACATATTTATAAACCATTCCTCTACAAGTCTACATAAATTTGCTTACAACTCAGAAGTTGTATTAATTAAAATGCCATAGTGAGTCAATCTAAAGCAACTGCACCGATTTTGAATGCGAACTTTAACGCCTATTATGAAAAACGGCCTCAAAATTTCCAAGAACCTCGCCATTTTGTTTTCGGCATTTGAGATCGAATATAAAATACGTATTCTGGCAACGAGACATACGATTCCAGTCGAGTTATTTAATTTCATGTTCATGCATTTGCAAGAGATATTTTTTTAGTTTTATTTGCATTCGTTGCGAATACAATAGATTGTGAAAGGAAAGAAAAAAAAAAGAAAGTAAAGCAGAATCACCAGCGATGGAAAAAAACGTCAAAAAGTTAATAAAAAGTTATTAGACATCTGAAAATAAATTATCTCTAGGATGAGCTGAAGTAAGCTCAGAGATGTGAATCTGTATTAAGCTGCTTCCATCTCGCCACTCATATAAAAATGAGTTCATCTATGAAATCACTAAGCATGTTGATCACTATGAAATCACTTAAGCAATAGTAGCACCCTATTAGTAAATAAATAATAATTCTTTGGGACTACTGCAATTTTGAATGAATACCTCAAGGCGCAGCGTTTGGCAAATTTGCACATTCCATTCACCTTGTCAAACCTAAAAGAGGAACTTTCTGATTTACATATTTCATTTGCCTCATCTAGATTAAAAAAAAAAAAGGATTGTTTAGTTCGGTTCATTTTTGGATAACAGAGCTATTTTGGTTCTACATCAAACGTATTAACCACCCAATCTGTTCTCTAAGAAATAGAATTAAATAACCAATACTTACTGATTTTTATAATTAATGGTGAGATAGTGAATTTTATATTTCGCATGTAAATAAAAGTATTTATCAATTATTTATATAAACTTTGCATGTGTATTTATTATACTCATCCATCTCTTACTTCAATTAGAGTTAATTCAGTTCCTATTATTTCTGTTTTTAAAATTAGAGATATTTGATAAAAATCAAACTTTTACCTGGTGAACAAAATATAAACATTTCTAGTTGGTTAAATTATATTCAGAAAAGATATCAGAATCGAATTGAGGGTTTCTCATTATAGTATAATAATTCGCTTTATAATAATGTAAAATAGGAAAATAAAATAATCGTTCTTATTCAAAGATTCCCAATAAATTTTTTTCACCTTTAATTTAATATCATTTAATTTTAAGAATATAATACTAATAATATTAGTTTGGAAAATAAAACTGTAAGTGTTTACCTGTTTCTTTTTATAATAACTACACCAAACATTTTTTTAAGGATGACAGCATCTAATCATGTGAAAATATGATGGCAATAAAAAAATTAAGATATTATTTAAACTAAAAATATTTAATAAAATATTTTCGTGATTATAGATTACGAATTTTTGGAACAATATAAAAAAAAAAGGAACTTCAAAGTGTTATAGTTTTTAAATAATGCTGGAACATACACATATCCATTTATATCTATACATAGATAGACATATAATTTTTATATAGATAGAAAGAAAATTTTATATAGAAAGAAAGATTATTTCATATAGAAAGAAAGACAATTTCATTTTGAGACTTGGAAACGAATACTAAATTTTCCATACGGACAAAAGGTTAATTAATTATGATTTATTTAATTAAATTAGATTTCATTTAATTAAAAAAATATTTTAAAGGATCAGGATCTTAATATATGTAATATATAGATCTTAATATATGTAATATAGATAACATAAACTCATGTTTGTGAAAACTGCAACACCATGAAGGCTGAGTGAGCTGAAATTTTCAGGAAATGCAAATTAGCGCATGATATGCAAATGATTAGAATTTCAAATCCGTAGCGCATGCGTATGCTGAGCAGCGCCCTCTGAACGGCGGATGGATCTGAATAAATAGACGGCTGTAGCGAGGCGTGTATGGTTATCGGTGGTTATCTGCTAGTGGTAAACGTTAGCTCAATCGTTACTTATGCCTCTTCGACGAAAGAGAGCGGGGAGAATCATCGGCCTTCGTGAAGCTGGATTGTCTTATCGTGCAGTAGCCGCTCGTGTGCAGCGTAACAGCAGCACAGTGATGCGTCTTTGGAAGCAGTGGACGGACGAGTGTCGGACAACTGGGAAATCCAGGAGTGGACCCCGAAATGTGACGTCAGCTCGCAATGATAGACACCTGGTCCGCATGGCGCTGACGGACCGTACAGCTTCCTCTAGACAATTGGCAGCACAGTGGTCAATAGCTACAGGTGTTTCATTGTGTGCTTCATCAATTCGTAGACGTCTGCTGTAGCGTGGACAGCGCGCAAGGATTCCTTTATACAGGATCCCTCTCACGCTAAACCATCGCCGCCTGCGGCTACAATGGGCCGCTCAGCATAGAGACTGGCGTGCTGATTGGCAGCATGTCGTGTTTCCTGACGAATCTCGCTTTAATTTGTGGTACCATGATGGCCGCATTCGTGTCAGACGCTATGCCGGTGAACGCCACTTTCCGGAGTGCATTATCGAACGCCACAGTGGACGAACACCCGGAGTTATGGTCTGGGGTGCCATAGCATATCATGGACGATCTCAATAGCTAAGAATTGTGGGCAATCTGAACAGCAACCGATACATCAGTGAAGTTCTACAGCCCCAAGCTGTTCCCTTCCTTCAAAGCTTGCCAGGCGCTGTATTTCAACAGGACAATGCCCGCCCTCATATCGCTAGACTGTTCAATCCTTCTTTGCAACGCGGCAGGTACAGCTTCTTCCTTGGCCTGCGTATTCCCCGGATATGTCGCCGATTGAACATGTGTGGGATTTCGTTGGTCGGAGTCTCGCTCGTGATCCTCGTCCTGTTGCTTCTGCAGACGAACTTTGGGTGCGCATACAAACAATATGGAATGCTCTTCCTCAGGCAGACATTCAAAATTTGTTTGACTCCATGCCACGTTGTGTAGCAGCACTTATTGCGGCGCGTGGTGGCTACACAAAATACTGATTCCGATCTCTTGTTATTTTTTTGTTTGCTTTGAACATTTAATCATTTATTTGTACCACTACCACTCAACTGTGTATTAAATTTCATTCAATTATGACGATTCCTTCATGGTGTTGCAATTTTCACAAACATGAGTTTATATAAGATTAGGATCTTATAAGGTAAAGATTAAGATCTTGCTAAGATTTTATTTAATTTAAAAATATTTTTAAAGGATTAGAATCTAAATATATGCAATATATCGATCTTAATGTAGGTTGTAATCGATTGTAATGTAGATCGTAATAAATGTGAGATTAGATATGCAAAATTAGGAACTTATAAGGTAAAGATATTAATCTTAATATATGTAATATTAGAGTTAAAACATATTAATATATGTAATATTTTCTATAATAATGTATGTAATATTAGAATCTTATAAGGTAAAGATATTAATCTCAATCTATCTAATATTAGGATCTTATTATAAGATAAAGATTATGATTTTATTAGAATTTTATTTAATTAAAAAATATTTTAAATAAAATTATTATTTTATTTAATTAAAAGAAATATTTAATATAATATTTTCGTAATTATCGAATTTTTGTACAAAAATAAAAAGATTGAAAGTGTTATAGTTTTTAAATATGCATCCCATTTATTCATTTATCCATCTATTTATATTTATATATAGATCGAAGGATAATTTATTTTTGAAATTTGGAAACGATACTAAATCTTCCATACGGATACAAGGTACACCATGTTGGATAGACGAGCTACGTAAACGAGTGGCGTTTTAAAATTGTTCTGTGGTTATGCTTAAAAGGACGAGGGAGTAACTTCTTTCCATGCTTGATGGTGAGACGATGAGTCAAGGTTTTTTGTCTGAGACGATTTGTCACGCATCGGGAGATGATTGGCGTGGTATTTCGTAGGATTTCTCTTGGATTCGAACCAAACCCTGTCGAAAGGTGACGAAGAGCTTTACAATAATTTGGGTGACATCCACATTCAACACGGAATTCTAGAAGTGACGAAGAAACTTTTACAGAATGCCTGAAAGTTTTCGTTTGACTGGTTATGCTCCCCCTTTTGTTGTCAGGCTCTTATGTTTAAAATATTTTTAATAACTTATCTAGATTGAAATATAAGATATTTTCTTTTTTAACATTCAGTTACCCAGATTTATTACATGAAAAAAATTAATTTGAAAAAAAAAAAAATATTAATGGTTTTATAAAATCTTATTAAATATTTCAGAATATTCATGGTCACCTTGAATGTAACCATTAGGGTAAAAAAAGTTAAACTTTAATTTTTATTTATAAATAGAACATAATATATGATATTTGCATATAGATTTAAAATCGTCAATATTTTTAGTTATTTCAAACACTTTATTTTTTATTTTTTTTTTCGAACACTTACGTTAATCCAATCTTCAGACCAAGTCCAATGTAGTAGTGGATATTTATAAAAATTTATATTGCATTTTTAACAACTGACAGATCATGAAGTGGACAGAATTATCGTCTTGAATAAAAATGGTTTACTTCATAAAGTTTGCGAGTCGCGTTCATGGAATAAGAGCACTATTAACAAATTGTTATCTTTAGTAAGATATATTAAGCTCACATCTGCAAGATTCTTACAAACTACGCGTTACGAATGAACGGATTCATTCACCAAATATGACAAAGGGCCCTCGGGGATAGATTTGTCACTACTGGCTGAAGAATGGCATCGAGTTACACCATCTTACAACCGCTACAACAAAGCGAATTTTTAAAAAACAGACTTTTAGAGTATTCACCAGGTTTTACTACCCAGAACAACGTTTGACAAAAATACGCAGAGAAATAATTTTCCGTGATGTATAGATAAAGTGAATTAAAGTATCCAACAATAAAAGGATGTTCCTTTTAATGATGAATCTCGTTTTTAAGTCGATTAAAATGATGGTAGACAGCGGATATATCGTCTTCCAGGAGAAAGAAATTTATTACAATATATAAGTTATCATGTACATTGTTCAATACTTCGACTGATGAGGTGGGATGTCATAACTTTTACATCGAGATCAGAACTGTTTAAAGTCAGAGAAATTCTGACACCCCAGCCACAATATGGCTTATTATTCATCCAACATAATATTATTTCCAATAGTATAAAGCAGTCCATATTCAAAGAAAGTGCCTTTTGAAGTATGTACAAGATCATAGCATAGACACATTGCCAAGGTCGGTCCTTCTCCAGGCATTTTACCACTTAAAAATGTTTGAACCATGACGGACCAAGAGCTTGATCGTCCTCATAATACATCTATAAATTTAACAGGTGTGGAATATCATATGACAGAAGTATTTCTTAGTTAAAGTACTTATTTACGATCTAAAAATCCACTCCGCAGTACTTAATCGACTGTCCAAGTCTCCTAATGATAGGCTGTATAGTATAGGCATAATATTATTATGCCTATCTATACTGCAATAGTATAGGCATACTAGGCTGTCCCTTTGACTCAACAAGTCAAAGGGACAGTCTATTAAGTAAAAAAATGTTGTAAACTGGAAATTGTAATCTCCTAAATTTAAAAAAGAGATACGTCGGAACAATTGGTATTCGTGGGATAAAAGCTGTTTCATCCTCACCCTCTCCTCTTAAAATAGTTGCTCCAATCACATCGGACCAGCATTTTAATTTCAATTAGCACATTTTGGCACATAGATTCCATAGTAAAATTATTGAGGTTCCCACTGTAAATAAAGGACGATGTAATGGCAATCCATCATTATCAAAGTGAATTTAAGTGGATAGACGAACTCATTGGCCTCTAAAAATATTGTATTTAATGGCTATGCCTGATAACATGAGAAATGTTTGTTTCATTATTTAGTGGATGTCTTCACTTTTCGGAACAAGAATCACCTCCTCTCGTAACCAGTTTAAAATGTGATGATTTTGGGAAAAGTCGGGTAGACTACAACTATTAGCTCTGCGACGGACACCAAATTACAAAATTGATCACATGTTCCTCTTCCCAGAAGACTAGTGATAATCACCTTCTCCTATTTGCTGTAGTTTTCAAATGCTAATATACATTGTCAAATTCCCTGGTTCGAACAAAACGATATTCCTGCTGTTTAAAGATGGAAAGCTCTCCTATCTGAGTGACCCAGCATAACTACAATCCCTATTTATCGAAGAAGGAAGAATACTCGGGACTAGCTAATTCCTAAGAAGAAACACCCTCTTATTTACTGACACCGCAGGGCTGATCAACTTCTGTTTTCAAATTAGCTGACCAGTGACACGTTGATTAACTTTCCTACTACAGAAAATCAAATACTTTTAAATTTCAACCAAGGAATTAATATATCCATGAATCTGTCCATCATTTTAAATTTATAACTCATATTATTTTTCGTATTTCCTATTAAATTTTATTTGTAACAAACACTCCGATAAAAAAATAATTCAAGAATTTTATTTATTTATTTTTTTGAGATTTCGACTATTTCAATGTTTGTTTTATTAAATTTTATGTGGAAAAAAAAATGTTGAAAAGTGCAAAGGAATCAAGTAGAAATCACAATAGAAGATGTAAAAACATTGATAATGATTAAGAAATGTGATTTGAGAAATTGTACAAATTATTGTGAATAAATATTTATAAATAAAAAATACAGAAAGCAAAATATAAATAAGCTAATATAACAGAATATTTAAAATAAACAAAAACATGTTTAAAAATATCCCAATCTCATAAACTTCAAAAATTGAATATTTGTAACAATTGTTTTTTAGCAGTTTACTTTAAATTAAAGAAAATTTCTAATTCAAGCCGCCAGATGGCGCTCTATAACAAAAATTGTTTTTGTTTAATTAAAAGAACTAATAATCCTATTTTGGTTTAATAATCCAAAATTAATCATTTACATAATATTTTAACATGGAAAAGGGATTTCTTCGGATACTGTACCAAAGTTTGCATTCAATTATACAATGCGTCATTATATCTTCTTTATAGTCATAACTACTAAGACTGGATTTTCGTGTCTTGCTTGATACAAATGAAAGATTTGTACCATGATTTGATTGATATAGTCACAATACTTTAGAGGTCTACCGTAGAAAAAATTTAAAATGGTGTAGATGGTTTAATAATAATTAAATGCTGCACAAAACTCTAATAATCATTATTTGTTGCATGAAAATCAAATAGCTATTAAATATTTGGTGACTATTTGATTAGTTCATTTTTCTCCTGTAGTTTGACGTAATAAATCCTGTAATTTACAAATAAAATATATTTGTGTGATTTATTGTTTGCATCTTTTGTTCTTATCCTTTAATACTTATTGTATTTTAAATTATAAAAAAACTTCAATTTTACTCATTTTCCTTAGATATTAAAGATTTTGATTTTTTAAATTTACTTTTTATAGCATTCTGTCTCAAAAAAATAATTGTTTTTTTTTTCTTTATTACATATGCTATAGAAACCGTTGCTTCGCCATTGAGTTTAAAACTATTATTATTTATTTATACGTTAATGCGCATGTTTGAACTCTGTTACTATATATTTACTCTAATATACATTTTCATTTAATTTCTTCAGAAATTGCTATTGCTTTTCCTTTTCATAGAAGGTAGCTTCCTTGCACAGTAACTTATTCTAATTTATAAGATCTTGATAAAAATTACTGCAATCCATTGTACGATATTATTTTTCTTTTAATTTTTGTATTCATTAGATGGCATTTGTAAGTGTTTACAGTCTGTAGCATTTTGTAATGACTAATATGGAAATCTGATTAGATGGATTTAAATTTTTCGTGATCAGGCAGAACAAGGGCACACGGATAGTCCGACAGCTAAATATTTGCAACTCATTTCATTCCACGAAACGTTATTATATCAAAAATCAAATGAGACTTAGACGGAAGGCATTGCTCACTGCTCTTATCTCCTCGAGGAGTTGGAGGAACATTTTGAAACATTGTATTTTCGGACAAACCGTGAAAAAGCTGTCGAGGAATTTAAACTTGCGGTAGGCCATGACTATTTGACGAGCCTTCTGTACCACATTGGCATTTTTGATAGCCCAAATTGGCCACTTTGTGGAAAAGACGAGATCATGGACAGACACCAAATAGCAGAATGCTCGGCAATGCTTGAGGACTCAGGTGAAAAGATATGGAGCGCTAGAACCTTGCTGATGAGACATTGACTTTTTTTTTCTCTTATTGTTTTTTTTTCTTGTGTGTGTTTTACACTGTGCTTTTTTTTATCTCGTAAGATTTTCATTTTCTCTTGACATTGAAAAAAATTTTTTTTCTATCACATTTACTAATTTCTTAAAACAGATTTGGTGGACATAGCTCTCAAGCTGTTTGTTGATTTTTAAAAATATTTGTAAAAAGCTAGATTAATTCCCTTTAAGTGCCTCATAATCTATGCATTTTTTTATAAAATTTGATCCCTTTATGTTGCCCCGTATTTAGTTAGTGATCCAACTTTAGTTAGTTAGTTGATCCAACTTAAGTTAGAAGATCAATGATGATTCCGATCTATTTTTATATCTGAAGTTATATGTTAATCAATCTTATCAATATTGAAGTACTGAGTAATTTTCTTATTAGCCTTCAACACTTCGTCATCTATTTAAGTGCATTAATTTTAAATTTACATCTTATTTGATCATCGGGCACTACTTTCTCAAGACATCCCAGTAAAATGATAGAATTTTGAAATTTTCGTCGCAATTACTACGCCAATAAGCGCCACAAAAGTGTCGATATGTGAGCCTCAGAGTAGGGCCTGAGCAAGAGTTAAAGAATTACACCCCACCAAGAACATTCTGAAAACATGTCCGTCTACCTACTGGCAGATTCCGAAACAGATTATTTCTTTTTACGAGGTAGGGTTCTCAGCCCTACGCCTAATATTCATATTGGACAGAGACCTATGGTTTAAAGAGAATTCCGAACCATTACAAACATCCATGGCATCGTTGGGACTCGAAACCGAAACCTGCGGCACCAAGCAGAAGAGTACTAGTTCACCCACCAGGAGCCACATTTCTACAAAAATATTCTTTGCACTAAATTAAATGCACTGTTTGGATCAAAGTTGATAAACAAGTCATTTATTTTTGTCTTCCATGTATTTCTTGATATTTTAAGAAAGTTTTTTTTTATTGTACTAATGTCTATTTTAAAATCAAATTTATCAGATAATATCAAGTTATTTTTAAAATAATAAATCAAATACTTCCTAATGAATTTATTGAATTAAGCCACTTTGTAAAATCAAGAAAAACATCACTCGTAAAGAAAGAAGCAAAAAATATTAATAAATCAACAATAATATATTATTACAAGAATAGGTATAAATACTAGATTTCAAGACGTTTTTTTTTTTATTGTAAAATTGAAGTTTTGTTAAACTTCTATATAATTAATGTTCTATAAAAATTTCTTTTGGGAAACTTTTATTTAGTTTTATCAAAATCCTGTATTGACAAAATTAAATTAATGCTCTCTCTGTATTTTGTTATTTTATGTTGGGAAATTTATCATATTTTTTTAACCATTTCATGTTTTTCGAAACTATTTATTCTTATTGAGAATATATTTCCACAGAGTAAAAATTACAAAAAAGTTATCTAAGGAAATATTCTAAGGAAAATTATCTCTAAAAAATTATTATATTAGAAAATTATTTAAGAAAACATTCTTATATACTAAAAACAATTGTATCCTCATCATTCATAGGGAAAGAAAGAGAAATATTAGTAGATTTTTAGAAATCGCCGTTCAAGCATAATAATATATGAGTGTAGGATTTTTCAAAAAAAAAAATCCTTTAGGATTTTCTTTATGTTGACTCGTTCCCCCCCCCATTTCAATATATTACTGTGAAAATAGTTTCGTAGCCATACTTGCATATCTTAAATGCTTCTTCAATGGGCAAGCTGGAAGAACTTTTAAGAAATTTCTGTTACATCATCATCCCATAGAGAAATGCTAATAGGTGCTTCACAGAAAGCTGGCGGCCTGGTGGCTAGCGCTCTGTCCTTTGGTACTACAGGCTTCAGATTCGTATCCTATAGGTGACATGGATGTTTGTTTGTCAGTGGTTCGAAATCTACGTTTAACTGTAAGTCCAGATCTAATTAGCCCAAAGTGTACAAAAAATAACCGTATAGTTGCAAATCAAATCTTCTTCAATGGTACAACAGCCCATCGTGGGCCAAGGTCGTCTGATTACTGGCAGATTCCTAAACAGGAGATGTTTTCGTTTTTTTACGGGGTAGGGTTGTCAGCCCCTATGCGCTACAGTCATATTCGGACATAGACCTACGGTTTACAGTGGATTCTGAATTATTACAAACATCCATGGCATCGCTATGATACGAACCTGAAGACGTGTAGTACTAAAGACCAAAGCGCTATCATGGAACAAAGCGTTAAATTAGTGCTGTGGTGCTGAGCGCCAGAGCGCTAATCATTCGGGCTTCTGCATCTTAAACTAGGTAAATAAAATTTATTTGAAACAAAAGCGCAATTATGGCACTCAAATTCTAAAGCTCTTTTTTTTAAATTATATTTATCATTTTATCTTTTTTTTTTTTTTTAATTTTTACTATTTTATCAGTTTACCATAGTTTTGTACTATTTTATGGATAATTAAAAATAACTCTTTGCATAGCGAATGCCTTTTCCCACTGTAAAAAAATCACGAAACTGTTTATCTAATAAACCATTCTTACACCCTTAAGCAAACAGCTCTAAAATCAGTTGTAGCCTTTTTACTTATGGCGAGAGAAAGAGAGGAGGGAGAGGAAAAAAAAAAAAGACCCCTTTGCATGAAAGTAAACGAGGCGAGTAAATATACGGGGTAGAGAAAAACCCAGTGCACCTTGGACTTACTTTTAGAGCCCCCTCCCCCCCCCTTGTGTTGTTTTCTCTTCTAATTGCTCTGGCGGAATCACAGTTTTGCTCGCTTCTTTTCTAGTTCTCTTGCAGATAGCATCTCGAATCTAAAAACGGACCGACTTCCCTTGCCTCTCGGAGCCTTTCAATTTTTTGCACTCGCAATATGGATGATTAATGAATATGGGCCCCGACTCGGTTCCAGAAAAGCTCTAAAACTCTCTTTTCTCATGCCACGGGAGGGTTTAACGAGTGTGCGTTTGCCCTGCACCTGTGCGTCTGACTTTGGCGTCAACAGCAGAAGCAATGCTTCGGGATTAAAACATGGAGATTAGGACTTGACACTCATGGAAAAGATAGTATGTATCACGATGAGATCGTTCTTACGGCGTAATTGATGGAGAAAATTTCTTGGGATTCACACTTCTGGCAAGGGAATTAGAAAATGTTTTGAGAGAGATTATTACTGGAGATGAGTGATGTGGTGAGGTTTTTAGATGAAATCTCTCGAAACCAGTGGTTTCCGTGATTATTTTTTTAAATACAAATGGAAAGTTCTTAAACCAAGATTTCTAGGATTGTTCTAGATATAAAGCGGTAATGTTTAAAGACATCTCAGAAGTCTTAAAATGAGTAGCTTTTGCCTGTTATCGACTGTGATGTTCTGAATTTTTTGGGGGGCGTTTTTCATTTCATTTAAATATATTCCTTTTATTGTAGCCTCTATATAAAACTTCTGTACTGCCAAATTGCAATGGCATTCAAAAATTAAGGGGAAATCAGAAAAAATAGTGGTTATCAAATTGTTTGAAATTTAAAGAAGGATTAAAAATGAATTCAGCAGTATTTACTAATTAGACATAAAAAGAAAAACAATTGTCTTATTTTCTGCTTTGAAAATACATAAAAAGAAAGTATACCAAAAAGCTTAGTATCTGAGTTCAATATGTGATCAGCTTCATATATGATAGAGTGTGATCATCTTTAAAACTGTAGACACAACAGCGATTTTTCACAATCAAAAATGGTGTTTATTAAATGAGTTGATAGCAAAAATCCATTGATGTATCAAGGCAGTTTGAAGACACTGCAGGACAGTAATAATATGCAATAATGCGTTAAATGCAGTAATGCGTCTCCTTAGAGAATAACAAGCGTGTTCAAGAATTCAAGACCAAAGGACAGGCTGGTCAACGAAGGTAATTCAACAGCAATCGAGCTGTGGGTTTTTGGCATCATCGTATAGTGGAACAAAGGAGGCATCAACCGTACTTGAGTAAGGATGAACTATTGGATCAAGAATGCCGTTTCTATATAATTGAAAAATAACGGTTTTCCTTGATATGATATACATGCCAGTGCAACCATCCAGAGATTCCTGTCTACACACATACACTGGGTTCTCCAATTCTGTGCCTTCAATAATATATATTTTGTGTAAAAGGGGAATCCCGGCTCCCCCATACCAACAATCTTCTTGAGTCACCTAGCAAACCAAATTTGAATTCATTAGTAAAGACTACCTACTTCATATTAATATGCATGAGTACATAGTTAGACCTTTCATTTCAGTGGTGTGTTATGAAGGGCTCACACAATGTAGAACATGTTGCAATTCACAATCCTTCTTCATGAAGACTTCTGAACAGAGTTGATATGGATACCATCTATCCAGTAAGAATATACGAGGTGGGTTGGGATTCTGTATTGTAGAAGAAATTCTGTTTTAAGAAAAGTATTTCACAGTCAATGAATTATAGAAGGCCTCACATTCTACCATCTTGCTACCATCCACCGGCAACAAAGTAATTGGAATGAACTCCGCACAGAAGTAAAAACAGTATGAAAGGTCTAACTACGTACGCATACCTATTAATATGAGTATAAGTCAATGGATATCTGCAGTTTTGATTAATGAATTCAAATTTGGTTTGCTAAGTGACTCTGGACCACTACAGTGCTCCCAATTGCTTGCCATCATGATTCCTCAAATAAATTATGTGGAATATCCATATCTAAACCATAGTAAAGTCGAAATTTATTGAGTTGTTTCTTATTGCAGACTCATATAAAGCCTGTTTTTACCCTAAAGTCCATTGACGTTAAACGACTGCGTGTCACATTCTGATATAACATTACTTTTTAACTGTCTTGCGTAATTTTTATGAAAATTAATTTATTTTTTGCCATTTAATCACAATTCTTTTTAATTTTTCGAAATCACCATATTTAAATTCTTAAGCATATATTTAAATATTTTACAGTTGTGGAAAATTAATTTGCGGGTAACATAAATATTTAAATTCATTAGTATATGTTAAGTTTGAATAATATATACAATATGTCATTAACTTATATATATATAACATTTCAACATATTAATAAATGTATAGGTTGAATTAATTACAATTCGAAGTTTAAAGGTAGACATATATTGATTTATAAATTATTTTTAAAAGTTAATTAAAACGAGCAATAAAATCAATTTCCCAATGTTTTATTAATCTTTTAATTATGGACATCGAAAACATAATGATTAATATGAGCAAGCAAAATTTATTCATAGATGACTCAAGTTCAGAATTCAGAAAATCAAATATATATATATATATGTAGAAGTATATATATATATTAGAGGCCTGAGTGACTAGTGCTCTGCTGCTGGTGCCGTGGATATTTGTAGTGGTTCGTGATCCACTTTAAACCTTAGATGCCGGTCTAATATAACTGTTGAGCATAAGTCTGACAATCCTACCCCATAAAAAGAAAAACATCTTATGTTCGAAATCTTCCAGTAGGCAGACGGCCTTGGTCCACCAAGGAGCTATTGCGCCATTGAAGAAAAGGAAGAAATATATATTTAGATGGCACATTTATTTTTGGGTCTCAGAAATACGCGACATTTCCTTTGGTATAATATACTAGTGTACTACTTTAGCTATATTTTTCTAGAGTGATTACTTCAATGCAAATATTTTCTTGAACATTATTAAAATTTTCAACGGAACTTTATAATTGATTCTATAATAGACTTTGTTCATAGATATGATTATACTGCTAGAGTAAATACTATATTTTAAATCACTGAAATGCCTTTGAATAAATTACATTTTCGCAATTGTAATATATTCATTTTATCTTATACAGCTAGGTTAGATGCGATGGTGAAATTCAAGCTGCTCCACAGAAAGTTCTAACAGTTTACGTATGGATTCATCTGCTTTAAATGGAGCACTTTACCAATTTTGTCCAACTAAATCATTCTCATAATTTCGAGAAAATTCAATGCAAATATACGAATATAACTCATCAGAAAGACAATTGTGCTATATTCAATAATTTTTTTCTACAAAGTCAAAGTTTTGTTTAAAAATATTTCTTGGAAAAATGGATCGACAAAGTAATTGGAAAGTGAAACATTTTAGTATTTGAAGACAAAAAAAAAAAATTTTGTAAATTGATCAAAACTGTACAATGCATCTCTCAAATATAATAACAACAAAAACTATTAATGACAGAAACCTGAATCAGACTGCCATTCCTACTTCCCTTGCAGATGCAAATGCCCCGACAAAATCTAAATTTATGATTCCTTCTAAGATTAAAACTAAATACCAAATGTCGGCAGAAGAACAGCTAATGCTCTCACGAGATTAAGGATGAAGCACCACAAAAATATGAAAATTTCTACTGATGGCGTTAAAAAATACCAAAAACGTGGCAACTGCCCTGATGTAGAACTTACTCCTCGTCATGCCTTTGATTGCCTAGCTGTTGCACCGCCATGTATTGTCTCTAGACCATCTCTCAAAAGAGGATTTATACTCCTAGCTTGCAATGAACTGTTCTGGAGTACACGATATTTGAATATGATAAAAACAACAAAAAAACTATTTCAATCCCCTTACAAAATTAATAAAATATTATGAGCCTATTATTATTATTATTATTATTTTCAATTTTAATACTAAATAAGTAATCTTAAAATCGTTTGAACAACTAAATTATTATTTTTAATTATTCCGTGAAGTTTCTTTTTTAAAGGAAGTTATCGCCACTGGAATTTTTTTTTTTTTGTTGTTTAAAAGAATTTGAAGAAAGTTTCAATAAAATTTTGAATTTGGCGAAAATTCAGAGAAAAATGTGAATTAAAGACTTCTGAGAAACGATATAATGATTTGATGTGCAAAAGTAAGATAGATGCATCAAATATTTAATCCCTAACTTTATAATGGATATTCACTAAAACTGAAAAATAAATAAAATTCATTTTATTATTAACGGAAATTACCTATTTAAATCTCAGTTATATAGTTAATTTCGAATCGTTTTCACTAATTTTTACCGAGGAATAACACTAAAATATCTTTTATTCTTAATATTTCATTTATTAAAAAGTCTGGAAATAAAAGTCGCGTTAAAAAATTTCATAGCGAAACCTGATAATTCAAAAATAATAATCAATTTTACATAATTTTCATTTTAAAATGTGTAAAGACGTCTTAAATTTTAAGCATACTTTGATGTTTTGATGTGTGTTCCGTTTACAATAGAAAGCAGGTAATTTATCTAGTGGCATATCTTTTTGAAGGATTTGTCATTACAATTGTTTGTGTGATCCTATCTCGTAGATTGAAGAGGTCCGAATTGTGTCACTGTGCACAATGTTCTTGATGTATCCCCATAAATAAAATAACAGAATAAAATCTAGACTCCAAAAAAAAAAAAAAAAAAAAAAAAAAAAAATTTTTTTTTTTTTTTTTTCAATTTACTGTGGCGAAATTGTTTCGTACCGTGTAAATAAAGACGGAAATGAAGAAAAGATCCTTATTACATAAAAGTAACCCAATCTACATTTTACAGTTTTTAAAATTTGAGAAAACTTTTAAGGTTAAAACAAATTCATGATAAGGTTTAAAGTTGTTGAAGGTTTCATGAAAAACATCACAACATTAATTATTGCCAAAATATAAATCTTTAAGGTACTGTGGATATGTAGAATAATTTTAGAATTATAAAGACTTCATGTCGTTGTTTTTTTTTTTATGTCTCTTTATGATAATAAAAAACTTAGAAATGGAAGGTTTGGTTTGTCACACTACGGTAATTTTGTACACACTTTGGGCTAATTAGATAGGGACCTACAGTTTAAAGTGGATTCGAATCACTAATGAACATCCATACCTCGGCCAGGATTCGAACTTGATGCATGTGATATTAAAGTCCAGAGCGCAAGCCAATTGGCCATCAAACCGCTCAGAAATGGAAGAGAATCGATAAAATATAAGATTTCGATATATTTTTGCACTGTTAGAAATTGAATTGTATAACTGCGTTATTCAACTGCTTATGAATGTTTTTTTTTTTTCAGTCCTGTATAAAAATACTCTCTGAGTCATATTTTTGAGGCTACTACTATCAAAGTAGTAATGGCCTAATTACATCAAATAATTGGCAAGTTTTTAACGCTTATTTTAAATGGTATATTAATGTCAAAAACATTATCGAATTCTGACCGGAAAGATTACTTATTGATCGTTGAAATGCAAGAAATCGCTGTTAAATATTGCGAAAGAATTAATCCTGATAAGAACTAAACATATCCATCTAATAAATCCAAATCCATTAAACAAATTCATGCACAATTAATTTATTTATACGAAAACTATATAACTTCTAAAAAAATTATAAATTAAAATAAAATTTTATAAATCTTTTTGACGAGAAAATTTTGCTAAGCATTTTTTTGTTTGATATAATTCCATTTTTAATATTTTGGGGTTTATTTTTAACAATATGCTTCTAATATCTTCATTTTCAAATTAATTTTAACCCCATACTTTTATTTCATAAGTTTTTTTTTTTTTGCACAAGAAATATTATTATTAACGCATACAAACAATATTAAGTATAAAATAGTGACTAAGTAAACAGCATATACAGCCTGAGTAAAGACTTTAAAGGCCAGTAAAAATTTACCTTGAGAAAATTTAAAAATAAAATAAAAAGGTATTCAAATAATATTAATTATTAAAGTTCATTGATAAGAAAGAAATGGTCCTATAAACATAATTTGTAAATACATAATTATGAGAAACATGTGGTTATTTACAAAGTTAGTATTTCTGCCTGAGTAAAAACTTTAAGGCCACCGGTCATTTTTTAAAAATAAATATAATATAATCTTGTAATTACCATTGCAACTACTAGCTTGTGACAACGCTGCAATTTTCATATTTGTCACACGTTTCTTCGAAGTATTGGTGATCTTTGTGAAGATGGCGAAAGGGTAAAAGTTAACTGATCGTGAAAGAGGACAGATCGAAGCTTTGTCTTCAACAGGAATGAGTAGTCGTGCTATTGCGATAAAGATAGGAAGATCAAAGACTGTGGTCAACAATTTTTTAAAATTGAAAGAAATTATCGTAAAAAGAATACTGGGGAAGACCTAAAGCTTTGTCCTCGCGTGATGAAGAAAAGTTTGCCAACTTGCATCTACTGGAAAGTACTCAACCAGGAAACTGATTCCGACGACAGGTTTAAAAGTTTGTCAAAAAGCGATTTATAACACAATTAGCAGGTCTGGAAGGTACACTTATACAGCAAAATTGATTAAGCCTCAGTTACTTCAGAGACACAAAATAGAGCGTTTGAACTTTGGCCAGAAAGTCATGACCTGGGACAACCAATGGATAGAAATTATTTTTCTGACGAAATAAAATGGAATTTGGATGGACCAGATGGCTGGAATTTCTACTGGCATGATATAAGAAATGAAAAGAAATATTCTCCAATTAGGTGGAGGATCTGTCATGACAGGGCTGTTTTCTTACAATTGTGTGGGCTCAATTGCATTCGTTTCAGGTAGAATGAATTCACAAGGATACCAAAATGTACTAACAAATCATCTTTGCCAAATGCTGAATGTCTTGCTGGAGAAAATTGGAAATATCAGCAAGACAATGCACCGATCCATTCGAGTAACAACACAAAAATTGGTTCCAAGTCAACAATGTTCAAACTGTGAAATGGCCAGCTAGATCACCTGACCTCAACCCAATCGAGAACCTTTGGGCTGAATTAGCAAGAAGAGTTTATGCAAATGGGAGACAATTTACATCAACAACAGAGCTGAAATCTACCATCGAAGAAGAATGGCATAAAAACCGACCCCACCCTTTGTCACAAACTCGTTTCATCCATGAAAACAAGAATATTTGAAGTAATTCGAAGTAATGGCGCCTACACAACCTTCTAAGAATTTGTAATTTTTCTTATATGTTATTTTCTATGTTGGCCTTAAAGTTTTTACTCAGGCTCAAATATTCATCTGTGTGTTCTGTAATATTTTCTAATAATAAAATATTTGCAAATTAATTTTCTACTTTTTTTACTTTTATTTAAGCTCAATAATGATCAATCAAATGATATTTTAATTCCTCAGTTTAAATGTTTCCATTTTCTCAAAAATGTCTACTGGCCTCAGACTGTATGCTTTCTTTTACCTTAGAAAAAAATTTCAAAAAGAACATTTAATTTGGAAGAAACTTTCATATTCTGCTAATGCTTTATAGAAAAAATGGTCCTACGGAAACGGAAAACTATTGTGCTTTTAGGTGTTAAATATTTTTAAATTTGGGGTAATATAATTTTATATTTTTCCAATTAGATCCGATAATTTTTGATAAATGATAATGCTCTAGAATAAAAAACTGTTGAAGTATTGTTTTATAAAGGATAAGCAATCTTCAATTGTTTTTTTTTCTTTCTGCGGCATGATGGACAATTGGCTAGAGCTATGGCCTTTAGTACCACAAACTTCAGTTTCGAACTCTGGCATTGGCATGAATGTTTGTTAGTGGTTCGGAATCCACGTTAAACTGTTAGTCCCAGTCTAATTAGCTTAAAGTGTGCAAAAATGACCGTAGAGCGATAAGCAAAATCAATTTTTATTTCTTCCAAGCTTGTACTGCCTTGCCAAATAAAGACCTTATAGCTGTGTCTTACGTCCGTTTAAATAATTTCTGCTTCTATGAAATAAAATTCAGTTCAAAAAGTGCACGTGTGTGCTTTATAAGAAATCAAAGCAGCTGTAATCATCTAAGTTACTAATTGATTTAAAAGGATTCTGTCGATATCATTGCCTTAAAGACTGAGATGACCATTTTGATGGTAATAATTTTTGAATCTTGCTGTTTGATATTTTTTTCAGTTTAAAAACTGTGTTTCATTTTATTCAAGAAATCTATAATTAGTTGCAATTGCAATAGCACTAATTAATTTAAGATGTTTCTTGAGATGTTATTGTATAAACGGCCGCCATGATACCTTGGAAATTAGTGCTAGAATTTCGTGATTTTGCTGTTTGGGAATTATTTTCAGCAAAACCTAGATGGTAACACACACAATTCTAGAAGTCGACTTTTAACAGATGAAGACAAATTAGTTTTATTCTGTAGTTTAAGTAACATACCGGGGACGAGTAGGAAAAATCGTTTCTGCTTTTGATGCTGTATATAAATTCGGGTTAAGTTTGGGGGATGGGGTTTCGGCTGATTAAAACAAAGAATCAAAAAATGCACCGACCCCATTTTTTTCGCGAAGTCTTAATACATTATTTGAAGTCGGCATCGTTTTCGTTCTAATTACCGTGCATTCGGCCTCTCGAGTTTCTGGCTGGAAGAAAAAAAACAAAAACCCTGTAAACAGCTAAATAAAGAAAGTCAACACAAAGGATGTGCTCTTTTTTTTGATGCGGCAGTTTAACTTTCTTACTGGTTTAATTTCTTTGTCGTTACTCCTTTGTCACCTACCTCGACTCCAAGCCATGTTTCATCAGATGTCTAAAAGCGTCGGCTGATGAACCAAGCTTATTAGGACACGTGTGCTTTACAGCCTTGAGGAGCTCGCCGTTAGCTTTCATAAGACGAAAAAAAATTGCATTATAGAACAATGAAAAGTGTTTAAGTGTTTCGACTGAATTTTTCAGGTGTTTAGATTTTTTTCTCTCTCCGTTGTTGGTTGCCTTTTCTTTTTTTTTTTTTCTTTCTTTCTGAGAGTTGGAATTTTAAGACTTAAAAATTACAGTTGTAGATAAGAACAAAAACATGTCTTATAAATTGCTAAATGTTTGTATTTAAAAAAAGACTAAAAGTTTCAAGGGTTTTTCGTCTGCTATATATCGGTTTAAGAATTTTTTTTTTTTTTTTTTTTCCTTAGCTGCTTTGGATGGAACAAATGTCTCGCGTCACTTTCTAGTGCCAAAATTTCTGTCCTGATACTGTATAAACAAAGATTAAAAAAAAAAAAAGAAAAATAAGAAGTACTAAAGTTAAATAATGTATTATTGAATTGAAATATTGTTTCATTTAAGAAGAAAAATAAATCAAGATATTTAAAAAGTTATAATTAATTCTATAAACATTTTGAATAAGATATTGGAAATCTTGCTGAAACTATGATGAAGGTTTCAATAATTCATATGAATTATAAATTTTTAAAATTAATTTGATGATTTTATTAAATTTATATAGTGATAGAAATCAGATGTCCATTTTAGAACTTATTCTTTAAATGGATTTTACAATAGCCATCTTGATTTGGTTTGTCGCTCTACTGTCATTTTCTGCACACTTTGGGCTAATTAGACAGGAATCTGCAATTTAATATGGATTCACCACCACGATTCAAACCTGAAATCTGTGGAGCATGTAAAGAAATTTGCTGTGTCAGCCAATTGGCCTTCAACCATAGCCAACACCAATAGCCAACACAATCGAAACATAGTATATATGAGCAATACTTAATTCCATCTAAAAATGGGTGAGTTCAAACAATGCCGAGAAAAATGAGTGTTAGTAATTAAATAATAATGATGACTGTAACGATAATCGTATTCTTATATATGTTCTTATATATGATTAGCAATATTCCTAAAATTATTCTTTAATGGTATTCTAGAATTGCTACCCATTCTCATCTTATGCTATTTATTTTATTCCTGAAAATTTCAAAAAAAATTTGTTAGAATATCTTGACCTTGTGGTATACTATTGTGAATTCATTTCAGAAAAAAAATCTGATTTGAATTAAAAATCAGCAACTAACGGATTTTCAAGTAAAGAGATTGCAATAATGCTTACGTTATTTTACTACAAAACATGAATTTTGATACATATTGCATATATTAGGTTGCATTATATTAAATACTAAACATAATTTTGATAAATTTTTTTCTTCAACCCACTGTTAGGTATTTAGGTACTGTAAGATTTTAAAGTATTATTAGGACTATCCCTATAAGTTAAAGCTACTTTTAAGAATTTCCCTAAAATATGAAACACCTGTTGGATATTTTCTACGAATTGAAGCCACTTGTCGTCAAATTCAAAATCACTGGCTTATAATCGTTTAAACTAGTTTTCCTTTTATTTCAGAGAACCTTACCCTACTGAGACAAAAAATTCATTCCCTTGTCACAATTTTACATAATAAGATGAGGTATTTGATAAAACCACCGAATTGATGATAGTCTAATAATAATTTCTGAAATATTTTCAAATTCAAAAACCCTCAATTTTAAAAAGTTGTGATTAGAATGATTAGTTCAAATATTAAAAACTTGGAAAGATACTATCAAAATTAATTTAAAAACCTCATTTTCGTAATCTGAAGTGAGCAATACGTAAC